>JAXIVJ010010261.1:12500-35000 GCA_036785665.1 Chirona hameri
GCTGCAGCACAGGGTCCGGCAAGGTCAGCTGACCGTGTCTCCCTGCCCAGTCAGTGGCCGATGAGTCACCGGTCGTCGCAGAGGCCAGCCGGGAGCCGTATAAAGCTGACTTCCGGATACTGTCAGGCGGCCAGTGAGATCACCCACTCCACTCCGCCGCTCCGTGGGCAGTGGGCAGTGACGGGCACCCACCGGCAGGCGGTACCGGCAGGCGGTACCGGCCCCTCACTGATACCGTTAGCACACACGGCAATGGGGATCGCGACACGGTTCGGGTTTATTCGGATCGCCCTCATAATATCACCGGTTGCACACTACGAACATGTGTGATGTCAAGAGTGTTCACTTGCTTCATCAAAATAATTTGTAAAAATATTTGTAGCATTCCATGTAATTTTATTTGTGGTATTACTATATCCTGTTATGGCTTATGCCATATACTGTTACTCGGTGCCAGCTGCGCCGTTACTCGGTGCCAGCTGCGCCGTTACTCGGTGCCAGCTGCGCCGTTACTCGGTGCCAGCTGCGCCGTTACTCGGTGCCAGCTGCGCCGTTACTCGGTGCCAGCTGCGCCGTTACTCGGTGCCAGCTGCGCCGTTACTCGGTGCCAGCTGCGCCGTTACTCGGTGCCAGCTGTGCCGTTACTCGGTGCGCCGCGCCGTTACTCGGTGTCAGCTGTGCCGTTACTCGGTGCCAGCTGCGCCGCTACTCGGTGTCAGCTGCGCCGTTACTCGGTGCCAGCTGCGCCGTTACTCGGTGCGCCGCGCCGTTACTCGGTGTCAGCTGCGCCGTTACTCGGTGCCAGCTGCGCCGTTACTCGGTGCGCCGCGCCGTTACTCGGTGCCAGCTGCGCCGTTACTCGGTGCCAGCTGCGCCGTTACTCGGTGCCAGCTGCGCCGTTACTCGGTGCCAGCTGCGCCGTTACTCGGTGCGCCGCGCCGGATGCAGTTTCCTGTGGAGCGGGCGCCGGCCCTGCCCTGGATTAGCTGCTCCGGCCTGTAAATATCCACACCGACTGACGTTCTACTGCAGATGATGAGATGCATGGCATCTGCCAGCTCTCACGGCCGCCGCCTGCCGCCCACACATTTCGCCCACCATCTATATTTTGCAACAGGCGGCAGGTCATGTTCCATGTGCACGTTTTTCATGCACGAGTTACTGACACTCCCTGGTGACTTAATGAAGCCCTTCTGTTGCGGAAGTGCTTTAGCTCTTCCTTTTATTTTATATATGCATTAGGTACCTGGTACACAGGGACGTGAGAACTACTTCGAAGTTGGGAGGACGAACTTTTTGGCAATACTACGACAAAAATTAAGACTGAAGAGAAGCAACGTGTGCCGCTCTTTTCCATGCCCAACGCTACTTACTGACAATAGTATGTCATATATTTAAGGACATGGGTATCAATGTCATATAAGGAAATGGGTCGCCTAACAAGCAAAATAAAACTAGAGAAAAACTTGCAAACATGAAGAAGGAGCGACAGTGGTACTAGCGTCACATAAAGCCGGGGAAGCGATACTGGAGCTTTCACCATGCCTGAATCCAGAACCGGCGGGCTTGACTGTCTCCCGAACCTGAGGTAGCTGGTGGGGTGATGCGCCGGGCTCACACCAAGTTGACTATGGTAAAATCATGCATTTAGAATACATTTGGTGCGAGTGCCATACTTGGCTTCAACCGAGTTATGCTATGCCGTGTTTTACGGTGTTATGGTCAATATTTCAGGTACCTCCATTTTATGAATTTATCGTTATACGGTTGTACTCAACCAAGTGAGCTGGCAAACCAATGCATTTAGAACAGTGCTATACAAGCTAAAAGAAGTGCATTTGGCATTTTGAAGGGATCTTCACTAGATATAAATCAGAAGGCCTACCAGAATGCAAGAAATTCAGTTAAGAAAAAGGTCAGAGCAGCTAAAAGGGCAAAGGAACTTGATTTAGCTAGACATTGTAATGCAGATAGTAAGAAGTTCTTCAGTTTTTATAAGTTCAGTACAGTTTCCAAAAATATAGGTCCATTTAAGGTAGATGATGTGTTAGTTAGCAAGGACAGTGAAATGGTTGAAGTGCTTAATGATCAGTTTCAATCTGTCTTTACTATCGAGGACCAGAGTAGTATTGCAGCACTTCAGCCTGAGCCAGAGACAGAGGAGACTATAGGAGAGCTAGGTGGCATAAGTAGTGAACTTGTTCTAGAATATCTAAAGAAAGTAAGGCCTAACAAGGCAGAAGGACCTGATGAAATCCATGCGAGACTTTTAAGAGAATCTGAAAGGGAGTTGTCGGTTCCATTAGCCATAATATTTTCTAAATCACTCGCAGATAGTAAAATTCCACTTGATTGGAAAAGAGCAAATGTTGTTCCTATTCATAAAAAGGGAGATAGAAGTAAAGAGGAAACCTATAGACCAGTTAGTCTGACCTCATTAGTCTGCAAGGTGCTTGAATCAATCATCAAAGATAAGATTGTTGAATTCTTGGAGCAAAATGAACTCATCAAGGATACACAGCATGGCTTTAGGAAGGGCCGTTCTTGTTTAACTAATCTTCTGGAGTTTTTGGATGTTGCAACAGATAGCTTTGATCAGGGTAAACAGCTAGATGTAGCTTTTCTTGATTTCAGTAAAGCATTTGACAAAGTCCCATATACAAGACTGGGGTTGCAACTTAAAATTCATGGGATCAGGGGCAAGATTCTGGATTGGATAGAAACGTGGCTTTCAGGACGCCAGCAAAGGGTTATATTGAATGGGTGCCAATCACAATGGAAGGAGGTTCTCGGTGGGGTTCCACAGGGCTCAGTCCTGGGCCCATTGCTTTTTATAATATTTGTGAATGCAATTGAGACCAGTATAGACAGCAAAGTCTTGAAATTTGCAGACGATCTAAAAGTTGTCAGGATTATTAGAGGAAAACATGATCAGGATGTTTTTCAATCAGATCTGGACAAGCTAGTTGAGTGGTCTGAAGCATGGCAGATGAAATTCAATTTGAGTAAATGTAAGATTATGCACGCTGGATGGGTTAGCAGTAAACATAGGTATGAAATGGGTGGGCAGAAAATGGAGCAGATTGAAAAGGAAAGAGATTTAGGTGTCGTGGTAAACAATAGACTATCAGCGTCAGACCAGGTTGTAGAAGCTAGGAAAAAGGCACTTAGAATGCTAGGGGCCATTAACAGAAATGTTTCCTACAAGAGTGAAAAGGTAATAACAAAACTGTATTGTGCATACGTTAGACCACATTTGGAGTATTGTGTACAAGCCTGGTCTCCAACATATGAGAAAGATTGCTGGTTGTTAGAAAGAGTTAAAAAAGGGCAACAAAAATGGTTAAATGTCTTGGTAGTTTACCTTATGAAGATAGATTAAAGAAATTGGGTATGTTTTCACTTAGATATATAAGGCTAAGAGGAGATCTAATTGAAGTCTTCAAATTTGTAAATAGTCAGCATTCTGGATATTTAAAGGGTATGTTTGAGTTCAATAGGGAAAATCGAGGTAGAGGTCATCAGCATAAACTCATTATGAAACAAAGTAGGACTAGGCTGCGACAGTCATTTTTCAGTAGAAGGGTTGTAGGACATTGGAATATGCTACCAGGGGATGTCGCTGATGCAGTGACACTTGCTTCCTTCAAAATTAGATTAGATAAATACTTTACAGAGAAGGGATTAGTTCATAAATACTCGTGGGATTAGCCTTCTTTTATGCAGGTAGAGTAAGGTGATTTGAAGGGGCGAGACTGGTGGAGGGGTGGGGGGAGGGGGGGGGGGGGGGGGTGCAACCTCGGATGGGCCCAAGAGGCTCTTTGTTACACTTTTCTTTTATGTCTTTATGTCTTTAACACACATCTTTTTTCAGAGAAAAAGGGCGATTATATATAAGTTAGTTATTTAGTTAGTTATTTTGTTTGTTAGTTAACTGTTGCCGATTTAAGGTCCATTAACACGCGCCCTGGAAGGCCTCTGATAATTACACGCCCTGGAAGGGGGGGTGGATTTCACCCCCACCCCTCACCCCCTCATGATCTCGAAATCCATGCAACGTAGCGACAAGCATAAAACGGTGGTAGATAGCTCGAGACAAGCTCTATCGAAAGAATGCGGTCTTCTTCTTGGTCAGGTCAATATTGAGGTCACCAGAGGTCATTAAAGGTCAGATTTTCAAGTTTTAGGACTTCGCTTCGAACACCCCCAAATATCTCGGGAACTATGATAGCTATAAACAAATATAAAAACAATCGAAAGCTCTTGAAAAATGCAATTGCCACAGGTGTCCTCAGATTTGAGCTCAGGTCAATAGTTTAGGCTCCAGAGGTCATCAAATGTCAAAAAGTGTTTTTTTTTTGCAAAATTGTTTTTCGCAAATAACTTCTTACCTAATAAAGATAAAAGAATACATTTTACGCCATCGTGTTTGTCTTGTCAAGGCAGTTCGAATCAATATTGATGTTGATCAGGTTAGGTCAACTGAAAAAATGACCTCAGGTCAAGGTCAAGTGGTGATCCAAGTTGGTCATGTTGCATATTGAGAGACGTGTCTCGACGAGACAAACACATTGGTACCATTTTCTCTTCTCTATCTTTATTATGTCGACAGTTATTGACAAAACAGTGCTGGCGGTCACGAAGTTGACCTGGCCTTAGGTCACCGATATTAGAAATCCGAGATCGAAAAATTGTTTTTATCTATGACCTTATCAAATCCTGCAAGTTTGAAACCAATCGGCCTAAAACTGTGGCTGTGGTATTACTGCAAACGTTTTGGAGTTGGGGTCATCACGTGACCTGGTCTGGTGACCTGACCTGAGATGACCCGAGGTCAAATTTTTTACATAATGTGGGAAATTCATTGCCAAATAGGTATGCAAAAAAGGCTATGCGCCGAACAGGTATGCGCTGCCGTTTTTGCGCTATCCTCGAAAAACCGGAGGGGGGGGGGGGCGGATTTCCTCCCCCTTTCCAGGGCGCGTGTTAACCCGCGAGTTACTTTCATAACGCGACGTACGGGGGGGGACTATTTTTTGCCCTCCCCTCGGATCTCCGTAACTACTGGACCGAATGTAAAAATTCAAACGGCATTCGATACCCTTGGAAAATGTATCAAGGGAAACATAATATTGTTGACCTCGGGATCACTGATGACGTCACAGGTCAGGTCAACTACAAAATGTTTGACCGTGTCAAAAGGTCTCGATGGATGGAATTGTCGCGCAAAATTGCGATATTGAACGCATACGCTGTCGATAAATAGGTATGATTCGTTTGTCCGACACTTCTAAGTACCTTTATAAGCTGTTTATGACCAAGTCAGGTCAAGGTCATCCGAGGTCACGAGGTCAAACTGAAAATTACGGTCATTAGGCGTTGTAACACATGTGTATGGGTTTTGTTTCGTCTATAACGCACAAAATGACCTTGAACATTGTTTGTTCCATATAAATAGAAGTAAAAAGCAAAAACGGAAATGTGTTTTTTATGCATAGTAATGCTGTGAGAGGTGGGCGATTTTTGTCATTTAAAGGTCATAAGTCAGTCATTTTTTTAAAAAATATCGACTTCAAATTTGGTACGCATATTGATCGCACACGTTTCAAGCACATATATTCCGGTTTTTGGATAATTCTGATTTTTTTGAAAATTTTGTAAAAAAAAAATGTATTTGGATTTCTCAAAATTTTGAATAAAACAATCCGAGATAGCAGTTTGATAGCACAGTCTATTGTCAGTAATTTGATTTAAGACAATTGAGTTTATCTCAAACATTGTACCTTTGACAGCGTTTTCCGCAAACCATTATTTTGCAACAAAAACCGAAGAACATGACGTCATTCTCTCCATCAGCTGGGGGGCTCACCGGGTTTCAGCAAATACTTTTTGCTTGCCTAGACCAGGACCTGCCTTCCCCAACCTTTGTATGAATGAAATTGTATCCTGCCTCACTGTCTGGCAAACCTTTCTTGATGGCAACGAGATTGGGGCAGCAGGCAGTGGGGCACACACTTGCAATCCTTACTAACTCGGTTACGTATGTGCGAATGTCAGAGTGTATGATTCCCAGGGGCGTAGTTGGGGGCAGTCACTTGTTGATTTCAGCAACGACTACTTTCTGCCTTCTTATTTTTGACCACATTACCACTGACCACTTAGCCTTCCTCTCTTCATTTGCTTTTGTATTTCTTCTTCCATTTCCTAGCTGGAAGTGCCGCGACATTTTCTCTTTTGTTCTCTGGTGTTAAAGTAAGGTGATGTGCGTCGATGGGATCGAGGGCGGGGGCACTCCTGGTCACCTGTTAATGGGTGGCGGCATATAAAAAAATCTGACGTCATTCCCGGTTGACCTATCATAACCTCATATTTTTTTTATTTTGCCAACTTGTGTAGAATTTATGTGAGAGAAGGTACTGCAAGTTTGGTGACGATACCGGTGTTCGTTAAGGAGGTATTGCAGAATAACGGGAGGGGGGGGGATAGCCCCCCCCCCCAGTAAGTCGCGGGTTAAAGGGAATGTTTCACCTTTCTGAAAGTTGTCAAATATACGCTGGTTGTAGTCGAAAATATGGAGTAAGTGTTGCTGAAAACGATGGTGATATTTTTTCTCTCGAAAAGTCACTTAACTTTATACAAATTAAGGTTTTAAATTTGGGATTATGACGTCATTATTGAGCTATAGAACGCCGCTGATTGGCTGACAAAGTGGGATTGGCTGACAAAGTGGCTGTCAGCCAATCAGCGGTGGCACTAGCTTAGACCCCATGTTGCAAATGGGAAATTAAATTGCTTAAAAACGGCAAAGTTTTTTGGAAAATGACCTTAGTATTTTCGACATTTGAATAATGGCCAAAGATAATGGCTATCTCAGTTCAAAACCAATACAAAGGTGAAACATTCCCTTTAACACGCCGAGGGTTTGCGCCAACCACGAACTGCCCGGGGGGGGGGGGGGGTGGATTTCCGCCCCTCCCCCGCTAAGATCTAAAAAATCACGCAACGTAATGACAAGCAGAAAACGATGTAGATAGATCGAGACAAGCTCTATCGAAAGTACTTAGGGCATTTTTAGGTCAGCTCAATATTGAGGTCACCAGAAATCACCAAAGGTCAAATTCCGGCTATATGTAAATGAGTGTCCTTGAAAAAAACGTCTAAATCTCGATTATTAAAAGAGCTAGCGACGCGCAAGAAAATAAACGTTCGAAAGATAATTTATTTTGTTTTGCTGTCGCTAAGGTTCCATCAGAATTGACCTAAGGTCAATAGTTAGGTCAGCAGAAGCCATTTAATTTGACAAATTATAATAATTGGCGAATTGTTTCTTAATAAATCACATTTGAGAGACGCACGATCGAGTAAAATATATTTCACCATTGTTTTTCTCTCGTCGAGACACATCGAATGATATATTGGGTGACCTAGTTAGGCCATATACAAAAACTGGCCTGACCTGAGGTCAGGGACTGACATGCAACTCTTACATCAAGTGATTCATATCGACAAGCCGAATACAATGGTGAACACCCAATTGCTCCACCATGATTTGGTAAAGAGTAATTGAAGAAAAACCATACGTGACCTGAGGGTTCACCCAAGTTGACCTCGTAGAGGTCAAATAACAGAAATGTTACATTTGGCACAAGAGAAGTGGAACTGGGAAAAGTTGGTGAAATTTGTCCATTTCTGATAGATTTATACGTGTTTTCCTTTTTCCCCATTGACTTATAATGGGGAGGTCACGAAATGGATATGACCTTAGGTCACTGATATACAAAAAAAAATGAGATATACAAATTGTAGGTACTATCACCTGATGACATCCTGTTAGTTTTAAACCGTTCGGTCAATCACTTTGGCTGTGGCACGACCACAGCCAAAGATTTTGGAGGTGGGGTCACTTGACTTGACCTGGTGACCTGACCTGAGATGACTCGAGGTCAACAATTTCACCCCGTGTGGGTAATTTATGTCCAAACAGCTGTGCCAAATTTCGCGGCGCTGCGCGCTGCTGTTGAAACTCCGGTGACAATGCCCTTGTTCTTATACAGAGTCGAGTGATCGTGTAAAAGATGGGGGGGGGGGCGTCGTCCCCCAGCTCCAAAGTTTGGGGGTGGGGCGAGTTGCCCCCACTGCTCCCATGGTTCCCACGTCCCTGCTGGTACACGTATTCCGACGTCCAGAACGGACTGCTGCCAATTTCACCCATAAGTATATAAACATGCAATGCGTATGCCTGCCGTTTGCAGACGCCACAGCCGACGGAACAGCGTACGACAAAAAACAATCATGCATCACACGGTCAACCCTTGTGTTGGTAGTGGTTGGGATTCCCCAGTTCAGTCCCTATATCTGATGTTTTGATTGGTATGTTGCTGTTCGGATCTGTCTGCAGTGGCGGCCCCTGTGTCTGATTCATTGATTGGTCTGTTGCTGTTCGGATCTGCCCAGTGGCGGCCCCTGTGTCTGATTCATTGATTGGTCTGTTGCTGTTCGGCTCTGTCTGCAGTGGCGGCCCCTGTGTCTGATTCATTGATTGGTCTGTTGCTGTTCGGCTCTGTCCAGTGGCCGCCCCTGTGTCTGATGCATTGATTGGTCTGTTGCTGTTCGGATCTGTCCAGTGGCCGCCCCTGTGTCTGATTCATTGATTGGTCTGTTGCTGTTCGGCTCTGTCCAGTGGCGGCCCCTGTGTCTGATTCATTGATTGGTCTGTTGCTGTTCGGATCTGTCTGCAGTGGCGGCCCCTGTGTCTGATTCATTGATTGGTCTGTTGCTGTTCGGCTTTGTCTGCAGTGGCGGCCCCTGTGTCTGATTCATTGATTGGTCTGTTGCTGTTCGGCTCTGTCTGCAGTGGCGGCCCCTGTGTCTGATTCATTGATTGGTCTGTTGCTGTTCGGATCTGTCTGCAGTGGCGGCCCCTGTGTCTGATTCATTGATTGGTCTGTTGCTGTTCGGCTCTGTCTGCAGTGGCGGCCCCTGTGTCTGATTCATTGATTGGTCTGTTGCTGTTCGGATCTGTCTGCAGTGGCGGCCCCTGTGTCTGATTCATTGATTGGTCTGTTGCTGTTCGGATCTGTCTGCAGTGGCGGCCCCTGTGTCTGATTCATTGATTGGTCTGTTGCTGTTCGGATCTGTCTGCAGTGGCGGCCCCTGTGTCTGATTCATTGATTGGTATGTTGCTGTTCGGATCTGTCTGCAGTGGCGGCCCCTGTGTCTGATTCATTGATTGGTCTGTTGCTGTTCGGCTCTGTCTGCAGTGGCGGCCCCTGTGTCTGATTCATTGATTGGTATGTTGCTGTTCGGATCTGTCTGCAGTGGCGGCCCCTGTGTCTGATTCATTGATTGGTATGTTGCTGTTCGGATCTGTCTGCAGTGGCGGCCCCTGTGTCTGATTCATTGATTGGTATGTTGCTGTTCGGATCTGTCTGCAGTGGCGGCCCCTGTGTCTGATTCATTGATTGGTCTGTTGCTGTTCGGCTCTGCCCAGTGGCGGCCCCTGTGTCTGATTCATTGATTGGTCTGTTGCTGTTCGGCTCTGTCTGCAGTGGCAGCCCCTGTGTCTGATTCATTGATTGGTCTGTTGCTGTTCGGATCTGTCTGCAGTGGCGGCCCCTGTGTCTGATTCATTGATTGGTCTGTTGCTGTTCGGATCTGTCTGCAGTGGCGGCCCATGTGTCTGATTCATTGATTGGTCTGTTGCTGTTCGGATCTGCCCAGTGGCGGCCCCTGTGTCTGATTCATTGATTGGTCTGTTGCTGTTCGGCTCTGTCCAGTGGCGGCCCCTGTGTCTGATTCATTGATTGGTCTGTTGCTGTTCGGATCTGTCTGCAGTGGCGGCCCCTGTGTCTGATTAATTGATTGGTCTGTTGCTGTTCGGCTCTGTCCAGTGGCGGCCCCTGTGTCTGATTCATTGATTGGTCTGTTGCTGTTCGGCTCTGTCCAGTGGCGGCCCCTGTGTCTGATTCATTGATTGGTCTGTTGCTGTTCGGATCTGTCTGCAGTGGCGGCCCCTGTGTCTGATTCATTGATTGGTCTGTTGCTGTTCGGATCTGTCTGCAGTGGCGGCCACTGTGTCTGATTCATTGATTGGTCTGTTGCTGTTCGGATCTGTCTGCAGTGGCGGCCCCTGTGTCTGATTCATTGATTGGTCTGTTGCTGTTCGGATCAACAGGGGGCACCGGGGGGACGTGGGAGTATGTGTTTTGCCGCTTTAAACATCAGGTCGCTGAAACAAAAAATACTGTCGCTGCGGCACGACCTTAACTTTTTTGATTGTGATGTTTGCGTGCTCAGTGAAACTTGGTTAAAACCGGAAATCCCCTCACGATACGTCAACTTTTCTGGCTATACTCTAACACGCGCGGACCGACCTGATGGTAGAGGTTATGGAGGAGTTGCCGCTCTTTGTAGATCAGATTTTAAAGTTAGGAGGCTCCAGTCAGTGCGTGCATCTGATCAATGTAAGTTAGAAACTCTGTGGCTTTCGATGACCAATTTGCATGGGCGTCGTTTCAACGTGTGTGCATTGTACAGGCTCCCACGTCACAGCTCTGCTCATATTTCTGTCGATTTAGACTGTCTCGAAATCCAAGTGCAGCGTGTTTTGCTCAGCTCAACCGATCCCGTTATCATCACTGGCGACATAAATTGTAATATCCTAGGAGCTGATGCCGATCCATGTAGAGTTAGGCTGTTGGAATTTTTAGAAAACTTATCCCTGTTTCAACATGTTCGTACCCCCACTTTTAGGTCTGGTTCTCTGTTAGATGTTTTTATCACGAGCGTAGCTGATTTTACAACTGATGCTCAAGTTCACCAATGCGCCTACAGCGATCACTCCTTTATTATTGCCCGTGTTAACATCCCTAAAGTACGTGTAAAGCCGAAGTTCATTTATTCCAGACGTCTTCATAGGATGAATGTCTTAGATTTTCATTTTGATCTATGTCGCACTGACTGAAGCCCAGTGTTCTCGCGCGCGGGAGTTGCCGATCAGTGGACTGCCTTCACCGATCTGTTTCTGCCTTTACTTGACTTGCATGCTCCTTCACAGCGCATCAAGCTGTATCCAACCCTTCGGCACCCCCTGTCTCGGACGCCACCTTGCGGCTGATGGCTCAGCGCCGCGGACTTCTTGCCCGAAGTGGTAGGACCCCAGCCTTTCTCGCTCTCGACAAGATGGCCAAATCTGCCATTAGAAATGATGTGAGAAATGATGTTGTCCGGCGAGTGACTGAGCAGGGTCCTACCACCATCTTTCGGAACATTCGCCAAATTATTGAGGGCAAGAAGTCCGCGCAGAGAGCTGCGCCTGAGGCCACACCCGACGAGCTAAACGGGTACTTCGTCGGGGTGGGGCCTCGTGTCGCGGGTGAGGTTCGAGACAGGGGGAGCCCCTTCATCTTCCTTGTAAACTTCCGAGGGTTGGCGCCTGCGCTTTCACTCTGAAGCCTGTCTCTTTTGACTTTCTCCGTTCTGTCCTCTTTTCTATGAACAATTCAGGAGCCTGTGGTTCTGACGGCATCTGCACCCGGATTTTGAAATTTTGTTTCGACGTCATCGGCCATGTCTTCCTTCATATCATCAACACCTGTCTCACAACCTGTGAATATCCCACGTCCTGGAAACACTCTATCGTGCATCCTATTCACAAATCCGGCAGCCTTTCCGAAACATCAAACTTCCGTCCCATCTCCATCGTCCCAGCCTTTCCAAAACTTATAGAGAAAGTTGTTCAGCGACAACTGTACTCTTACATGGCCAACAATCACCTGTTTTCCTCATCCCAGCACGGTTTTCGTTCAAATCACTCCACAGAAACCGCGCTTCTTACCGTATCCGATCATATTCTTTCCGCCACCGACCGCCAGGACATCACTCTCCTCAGTCTACTTGACCTGTCAAAATGCTTTGACGTGATCGACCACGCAAAGCTCCTTTCCATACTTCAAACCTATTCTATCGATCCTACCTGGTTTTCCTCTTATCTCACTGGCCATACTCAATCTGTTTGTACAGCTGACGGGCGTGTGAACCGCCACCTTTCCCGATCCCTACCAAATCCTATCGGTGTTTTCCAAGGATCCTCACTCGGCCCACTCCTATTCCAGATTTTTGCCAATGACTTATCCCTCTTTGCCCCTGAGGCGCACGTGGTGCAGTACGCTGACGATACCCAAATTCTGGTCTCAGGCAAAAAATAATCCCTCCCGCAGCTCATTGCTACCATGGAACAGGCTTTATCATCTCTGGACACCTGGTTCCATTCCCATGGTTTGAAAGTAAATACCGGGAAAACAGAGCTCATTGTCTGTGGCTCCCGTCAAAATTGTCGTGGCATGACCACGACCACTATTCGGTTCTGTGAGGACATAGTGCGTGAGAGCCCCACGGTGAGGAATCTTGGCGTACTGTTCGACAAGCACCTCTCGTGGGACTCACACGTATCTGCCCTCGTCAAAACATGTAACGGTATCCTCATCGGTCTGACCCACGTGCGTCATCAGATCCCTTCGTCACTTCTTCCTGTCATAGTCGACACCCTTGTCATCTCACACGTCCGATACTGTTTGACGGTGTTCGGCAACGGCTCAGAGAAAAACATGCAGCGCCTCCAAAAAATCCTCAATTTTGGTCTGCGCGCTGTCTCTGGCCGGCGTAAATTTGATCACATATCGGACGTGCGAGATGAACTGGGCTGGCACACCGCCCGGCAGCTGTACGAACTTCAATCCCTCAATATTCTTCACAAAATTCGCACCACCGGGGAACCACAGAATCTCGCTTCCCGGCTTTCGACAATTTCTGAGTTTCGAGCTAGAGGCACACGCGAGGACGCTGATTTGGCCCTCCCGCGCGTGAGAACCGAAGCCGGCAAGAGACGCTTTTTATACAGTGTAGCGCAGCGCTACAACGCGTTGCCGCCGGACCTGCGCGAGGCGTCTTTAGCTTCTTTTAAACGTCAGCTCGGTGCTCTTTTACATGGTGTATGATGGGTGTCGTGTATGTTTATGTCGGTCGCTGTGTGAGTGTGTGTACGCTCATGGAGTGTATTTTAGTTTCTAGTATGCATGTTGCTGAGTGTCGTTTTTAACATGTCTCTACCTTTTAACCATGACGCGACACTCAGAATAGCCGTTTTATGCATCGGAGAGTGTTTTTACTGTCAATACATACATACATACATACATCTGTCTGCAGTGTCGGCCCCTGTGTCTGATTCATTGATTGGTCTGTTGCTGTTCGGATCTGCCCAGTGGCGGCCCCTGTGTCTGATTCATTGATTGGTCTGTTGCTGTTCTGATCTGTCTGCAGTGGCAGCCCCTGTGTCTGATTCATTGATTGGTCTGTTGCTGTTCGGCTCTGTCTGCAGTGGCCGCCCCTGTGTCTGATTCATTGATTGGTCTGTTGCTGTTCGGCTCTGTCTGCAGTGGCCGCCCCTGTGTCTGATTCATTGATTGGTCTGTTGCTGTTCGGATCTGTCTGCAGTGGCGGCCCCTGTGTCTGATTCATTGATTGGTCTGTTGCTGTTCGGATCTGTCTGCAGTGGCGGCCCCTGTGTCTGATTCATTGATTGGTCTGTTGCTGTTCGGATCTGTCTGCAGTGGCGGCCCCTGTGTCTGATTCATTGCTTGGTCTGTTGCTGTTCGGATCTGCCCAGTGGCCGCCCCTGTGTCTGATTCATTGATTGGTCTGTTGCTGTTCGGATCTGCCCAGTGGCCGCCCATGTGTCTGATTCATTGATTGGTCTGTTGCTGTTCGGCTCTGTCCAGTGGCGGCCACTGTGGCTGATGCACTGATTGGTCTGTTGCTGTTCGGCTCTGTCCAGTGGCGGCCCCTGTATCTGATGTATTGATTGGTCTGTTGCTGTTCGGATCTGTCTGCAGTGGCGGCCCATGTGTCTGATTCATTGATTGGTCTGTTGCTGTTCGGCTCTGTCTGCAGTGGCGGCCACTGTGTCTGATTCATTGATTGGTCTGTTGCTGTTCGGCTCTGTCCAGTGGCGGCCCCTGTGTCTGATGCATTGATTGGTCTGTTGCTGTTCGGCTCTGTCTGCAGTGGCGGCCACTGTGTCTGATTCATTGATTGGTATGTTGCTGTTCGGATCTGTCTGCAGTGGCGACCCCTGTGTCTGATTCATTGATTGGTCTGTTGCTGTTCGGATCTGTCTGCAGTGGCGGCCCCTGTGTCTGATTCATTGATTGGTATGTTGCTGTTCGGCTCTGTCTGCAGTGGCGGCCCCTGTGTCTGATTCATTGATTGGTCTGTTGCTGTTCGGATCTGTCTGCAGTGGCAGCCCCTGTGTCTGATTCATTGATTGGTCTGTTGCTGTTCGGATCTGTCTGCAGTGGTGGCCCCTGTGTCTGATTCATTGATTGGTATGTTGCTGTTCGGCTCTGTCCAGTGGCGGCCCCTGTGTCTGATGCATTGATTGGTCTGTTGCTGTTCAGATCTGTTTGCAGTGGCGGCCCCTGTGTCTGATTCATTGATTGGTCTGTAACTGTTCGGATCTGTCTGCAGTGGCGGCCCCTGTGTCTGATTCATTGATCGGTCTGTTGCTGTTCGGCTCTGTCTGCAGTGGCGGTCCCTGTGTCTGATTCATTGATTGGTCTGTTGCTGTTCGGATCTGTCTGCAGTGGCGCCCCCTGAGTCTGATTCATTGCTCCGCCGTGTGCCACCAGGTCCTGCCGCGCGCTGGTGGCTGATCTGACGAACTCTGACGTGACTGGGCTGGAACAGCCGACGTACGTGTCAGCCATGGCTGACCCGGCCGGCCACCAGCTGCTCCCTCCCGTCTGCAGTCCGGATGGTACTGACATGCCTGATGACGCGGCTAATCACTTCCGGTGACCCACATATTGGTACAGGGCGGACATTCTCCCGCCGCTTTGTTTAAGCAATCTGTTCTGCTGCTGTGATCCTTGGTATGTCAATACAATGTTGCCAGATGGCATGACATTGTTTCTCAGCCTGAGACAGGTTGTATCAATGGAATCGAACGAAAGTTGTAAAAAACTAAGGTAGCCCAGTACAGTGTACGGAGCAGTGTACGGAATGGGTACTAGGGTACAGTGTACGGAATAGGAAGGACAAATGCGCAGTTATTATTACCAGCAGGTGCATATTATTGGCACAGGACAGTGACCCCGGGCCGGTAACCCTTCCTGCCACCGGAAACGGCGTGCCCTGGCTGAGGGCGGTCCAAACTGGCAGGAATTCGCCAGCTCCGGTCACACAAATAGCGCCAGAGGGTGGGGTGGAGAGTAGGGGTGGAGAGTCAGACGGGACAGCGGCTGGGCAGACCCGCTATAGCGAGGATAGCGCCGGAGGGTGGGGTGGAGAGTAGGGGTGGAGAGTCAGACGGGGCAGCGGCTGGGCAGACCCGCTATAGCGAGGATAGCGCCGGAGGGTGGGGTGGAGGGTCAGACGGGGACAGAGGCTGGGCAGACCCGGTATAGCGAGGTTAGCGCCGGAGGGTGGGGTGGAGGGTGAGGTGGAGGGTAGGGGTGGAGAGTCAGACGGGGCAGAGGCTGGGCAGACCCGGTATAGCGAGGATAGCGCCGGAGGGTGGGGTGGAGGGTGGGGTGGAGGGTGGGATGGAGGGTGGGTGGAGGGTCAGGCGGGGCAGAGGCTGGGCAGACCCGGTATAGCGAGGATAGCGCCGGAGGGTGGGGTGGAGGGTGGGGTGGAGGGTGGGGTTGAGAGTGGGGTGGAAGGTGGGGTGGAGGGTCAGACGGGGCAGAGGCTGGGCAGACCCGGTATAGCGAGGATAGAGCCGGAGGGTGGGGTGGAAGGTGGGGTGGAGGGTCAGACGGGGCAGAGGCTGGGCAGACCCGGTATAGCGAGGATAGAGCCGGAGGGTGGGGTGGAAGGTGGGGTGGAGGGTCAGACGGGGCAGAGGCTGGGCAGACCCGGTATAGCGAGGATAGAGCCGGAGGGTGGGGTGGAAGGTGGGGTGGAGGGTCAGACGGGGCAGAGGCTGGGCAGACCCGGTATAGCGAGGATAGAGCCGGAGGGTGGGGTGGAGGGTAGGGGTGGAGGGTCAGACGGGGACAGAGGCTGGGCAGACCCGGTATAGCGAGGATAGCGCCGGAGGGTGGGGTGGAGGGTGGGGTGGAGGGTGGGATGGAGGGTGGGATGGAGGGTCAGACGGGGACAGAGGCTGGGCAGACCCGGTATAGCTGGGATAGATAGACCCGTTGTGTGGGTGGGCTACTATTAGCGTTAATCACAGTGTGCTGTAACTTTAGAGAATATGCTCGTGTCACGCTGGTTCTACCAGCGGTGTCAGACGACGTTCGATAGAATATTGAGTGCGTTTGTCCCGGGACGGATACAGAGGGTGTCAGCGAAGCGCTATAGCAGAAGGCCGACCTGACCTGCAGAGGTGCTGCATCTGCAGAGTACAGCGCTGCTGAGGTGCTGAGTAGCTGAGCCGGTCAGCCAAGGATTTGTTGAGCTTCTGAGATGTGAGCTACTGAGCTGATAGCCAAGCTGCTGAGCTGCTGCTCCACGGTAATAGTGTCAGGTGAAGGATGCGGGGAGGCCGACATCAGACCCTCCAGCACCACTGCCAGCCATCACGGTAGGCTGGGACAGCTGTCCCTTCCCAGAGCTGGGACAGCCGTCCCTTCCCAGAGCTGGGACAGCCGTCCCTTCCCAGAGCTGGGACAGCCGTCCCGACCCAGAGCTGGGACAGCCGTCCCGACCCAGAGCTGGGACAGCCGTCCCTTCCCAGAGCTGGGACAGCCGTCCCTTCCCAGAGCTGGGACAGCCGTCCCTTCCCAGAGCTGGGACATCCGTCCCGACCCAGAGCTGGGACAGCCGTCCCTTCCCAGAGCTGGGACAGCCGTCCCTTCCCAGAGCTGGGACAGCCGTCCCGACCCAGAGCTGGGACAGCCGTCCCTTCCCAGAGCTGGGACAGCCGTCTCTTCCCAGAGCTGGGACAGCCGTCCCTTCCCAGAGCTGGGACAGCCGTCCCTTCCCAGAGCTGGGACAGCCGTCCCGCCCCAGAGCTGGGACATCCGTCCCGACCCAGAGCTGGGACAGCCGTCCCTTCCCAGAGCTGGGACAGCCGTCCCTTCCCAGAGCTGGGACAGCCGTCCCGCCCCAGAGCTGGGACATCCGTCCCGCCCCAGAGCTGGGACAGCCGTCCCTTCCCAGAGCTGGGACAGCCGTCCCTTCCCAGAGCTGGGACAGCCGTCCCGACCCAGAGCTGGGACAGCCGTCCCTTCCCAGAGCTGGGACAGCCGTCCCTTCCCAGAGCTGGGACAGCCGTCCCGACCCAGAGCTGGGACAGCCGTCCCGACCCAGAGCTGGGACAGCCGTCCCTTCCCAGAGCTGGGACAGCCGTCCCTTCCCAGAGCTGGGACAGCCGTCCCTTCCCAGAGCTTGGACAGCCGTCCCGCCTCAGAGCTGGGACAGCCGTCCCTTCCCAGAGCTGGGACAGCCGTCCCTTCCCAGAGCTGGGACAGCCGTCCCTTCCCAGAGCTGGGACAGCCGTCCCGACCCAGAGCTGGGACAGCCGTCCCGACCCAGAGCTGGGACAGCCGTCCCTTCCCAGAGCTGGGACAGCCGTCCCTTCCCAGAGCTGGGACAGCCGTCCCTTCCCAGAGCTGGGACAGCCGTCCCGCCTCAGAGCTGGGACAGCCGTCCCTTCCCAGAGCTGGGACAGCCGTCCCTTCCCAGAGCTGGGACAGCCGTCCCTTCCCAGAGCTGGGACAGCCGTCCCTTCCCAGAGCTGGGACAGCCGTCCCGACCCAGAGCTGGGACAGCCGTCCCTTCCCAGAGCTGGGACAGCCGTCCCTTCCCAGAGCTGGGACAGCCGTCCCTTCCCAGAGCTGGGACAGCCGTCCCGCCTCAGAGCTGGGACAGCCGTCCCTTCCCAGAGCTGGGACAGCCGTCCCTTCCCAGAGCTGGGACAGCCGTCCCGCCTCAGAGCTGGGACAGCCGTCCCTTCCCAGAGCTGGGACAGCCGTCCCTTCCCAGAGCTGGGACAGCCGTCCCGCCCCAGAGCTGGGACATCCGTCCCGCCTCAGAGCTGGGACAGCCGTCCCTTCCCATAGCTGGGACAGCCGTCCCTTCCCAGAGCTGGGACAGCCGTCCCTTCCCAGAGCTGGGACAGCCGTCCCGCCCCAGAGCTGGGACATCCGTCCCGCCTCAGAGCTGGGAAAGCCGTCCCGCCCCAGAGCTGGGACAGCCGTCCCGCCCCAGAGCTGGGACAGCCGTCCCGCCTCAGAGCTGGGACAGCCGTCTCGCCCCAGATCTGGGACAGCCGTCCCGCCTCAGAGCTGGGACAGCCGTCCCGCCCCAGAGCTGGGAGAGCCGTCCCGCCCCAGAGCTGGAACAGCCGTCCCGACCCAGAGCTGGGACATCCGTCCCGCCCCAGAGCTGGGAGAGCCGTCCCGCCCCAGAGCTGGGCTGCGGTGACGGATGGCAGGGTTGGACGGTAAATCAGGGCGGGGCGGAACAGAGCCGCAGGAAGCGGGGGAGGGGGCGGACACACAAAGGCCTGGCTCGCTGCCCCGGGCTCATGGCGGTCTCAGGGAAGTGAAGGAGTGCGGGGATGGAGGGAGTCAGTGGCTTCCGATGTCCAAAACCGTTCGCCGTCTCAGGGAGGCGTCTGGTGATGACACGGTCGGCTTGTGTGTGTGTGTGTGTGTGTGTGTGTGTGTGTGTGTGTGTGTGTGTGTGTGTGTGTGTGTGTGTGTGTGTGTGTGTGTGTGTGTGTGTGTGTGTGTGTGTGTATATGTGTGGTTGTTATGCAGAACACGGTAGGTTCCGGTCCAGAGGTGCCGAGTGGACCTCCCCTGAGAAACACCGGCTCAACACACCGACACACACGAGCCGCCGGAGAGAGGAGACGGGAAATATTAACACGGTCTGACTATAGTGTGCGGCATCTGCTGCTCCCCCTGTCTGCTTTATGTATGCAGCTGCTGTTACACAACCTAACCGAGCAGCGGTCTCTGGTGGTGACCCGGCGGCCGGCTGACCCCGCCGGTCACACAGCTGCTACCCACCGACACACAGCTGCTGCCGCACCACGTTCGCAGCGCAGCGGCCGACAGATGGCCCGCCACTTTCACTGGCGTGGGCGGGGGCGGGGGCGGGGGCGGCTGCCGTGACATGCCGTGACCCAACAGGCGGCCTGTCCCCGGCCTGTCACGGAGCCGAGATGCGACACCTCCGGAGTGACACGGAGCCGAGATGCGACACCTCCGGAGTGACACGGAGCCGAGATGCGACACCTCCGGAGTGTCACGGAGCCGAGATGCGACACCGGAGTGACACGGAGCCGAGATGCGACACCTCCGGAGTGACACGGAGCCGAGATGCGACACCTCCGGAGTGTCACGGAGCCGAGATGCGACACCTCCGGAGTGTCACGGAGCCGAGATGCGACACCTCCATAGTGACACGGAGCCGAGATGCGACACCTCCGGAGTGTCACGGAGCCGAGATGCGACACCTCCGGAGTGACACGGAGCCGAGATGCGACACCTCCGGAGTGACACGGAGCCGTGATGCGACACCTCCGGAGTGTCACGGAGCCGAGATGCGACACCGGAGTGACACGGAGCCGAGATGCGACACCTCCGGAGTGACACGGAGCCGAGATGCGACACCTCCGGAGTGTCACGGAGCCGAGATGCGACACCTCCGGAGTGACACGGAGCCGAGATGCGACACCTCCGGAGTGACACGGAGCCGAGATGCGACACCTCCGGAGTGTCACGGAGCCGAGATGCGACACCGGAGTGACACGGAGCCGAGATGTGACACCTCCGGAGTGACACGGAGCCGAGATGCGACACCTCCGGAGTGTCACGGAACCGAGATGCGACACCTCCGGAGTGACACGGAGCCGAGATGCGACACCTCCGGAGTGACACGGAGCCGAGATGCGACACCTCCGGAGTGTCACGGAGCCGAGATGCGACACCGGAGTGACACGGAGCCGAGATGCGACACCTCCGGAGTGACACGGAGCCGAGATGCGACACCTCCGGAGTGTCACGGAGCCGAGATGCGACACCTCCGGAGTGACACGGAGCCGAGATGCGACACCTCCGGAGTGACACGGAGCCGAGATGCGACACCTCCGGAGTGTCACGGAGCCGAGATGCGACACCGGAGTGACACGGAGCCGAGATGCGACACCTCCGGAGTGACACGGAGCCGAGATGCGACACCTCCGGAGTGTCACGGAGCCGAGATGCGACACCTCCGGAGTGACACGGAGCCGAGATGCGACACCTCCGGAGTGACACGGAGCCGAGATGCGACACCTCCGGAGTGTCACGGAGCCGAGATGCGACACCTCCGGAGTGTCACGGAGCCGAGATGCGACACCTCCGGAGTGTCACGGAGCCGAGATGCGACACCTCCGGAGTGTCACGACTCTGGACAGGGTCTGTGAGTGATCAGCCGTGTTCCCAGCGCTGTGGCCTGTGGTACCTTCACAGGGCCCGGGTCCGGGCGGCAGGAGAGGGGGCGGGCTGACGGAGGACTGGGCCGGACCGCTCTGTCTTGGCGCGTGTTCAGATGGCGCGTGGGAGCCCTGAGTGTTTTGGGACAGACGCCTGGGCGACGCTGACGCCGCATTGACGTCACGTCACTGCGATGGGGTGACGTCAGACGCCAGGACCACGTCATTCGACATCCGACGGGTGACGTCAGACGCCAGGACCACGTCATTCGACATCTGACGGGTGACGTCAGACGCCAGGACCACGTCATTCGACATCCGACGGGTGACGTCAGACGCCAGGACCACGTCATTCGACATCCGACGGGTGACGTCAGACGCCAGGACCATGTCATTCGACATCCGACGGGTGACGTCAGACGCCAGGACCACGTCATTCGACATCCGACGGGTGACGTCAGACGCCAGGACCACGTCATTCGACATCTGACGGGTGACGTCAGAAGCCAGGACCATGTCATTCGACATCCGACGGGTGACGTCAGACGCCAGGACCACGTCATTCGACATCCGACGGGTGACATCAGACGCCAGGACCATGTCATTCGACATCCGACGGGTGACGTCAGACGCCAGGACCACGTCATTCGACATCCGACGGGTGACGTCAGACGCCAGGACCACGTCATTCGACATCCGACGGGTGACGTCAGACGCCAGGACCACGTCATTCGACATATGACGGGTGACGTCAGACGCCAGGACCACGTCATTCGACATCCGACGGGTGACGTCAGACGCCAGGACCACGTCATTCGACATCTGACGGGTGACGTCAGAAGCCAGGACCATGTCATTCGACATCCGACGGGTGACGTCAGACGCCAGGACCACGTCATTCGACATCCGACGGGTGACGTCAGACGCCAGGACCACGTCATTCGACATCCGACGGGTGACGTCAGACGCCAGGACCACGTCATTCGACATCCGACGTGTGACGTCAGACGCCAGGACCACGTCATTCGACATCCCACGGGGGTGTCTTCCTAAAAATACCATAGACACGACCGACGAGTACTGAATTCTGACCGTGATTCTTGCATTGTCTTATTCTGAAGTTAAACCTTCCAAAATAGCCACAGCGGTGTTTAGTGGTGTATGGAAACCGAGCAATAGACGCCGTAAGCTATGACGTGATTTTTAGTCAAACCAATTATATTATTATATGAAACTGCACGCTTTAAAATTCCCTAGCAATATGCCAAACTAATGCAAATGACCATATGAGGCCGGGAATGGAAGTCACTCTCAGTACCTATCGGTCTCAGTCACGATGTATAGGAATGTACCACAATTTATCGCTTAGTTACAATTTTACCATCGAAGATAAGGCCACCTCTCTGGGGTCTGGTAGAGGTAAATAGACTGAATTTGAAATTCATGCCTTCAAAAGTTTTCGACATGATTTAAGTTTGTATCGACTGATCTGAAAGTCTCATTTTTTTGGGTTGAACTAAATATTATGTGGAACAACTAAAATACGACTTCCTCTGATTTAAAGAAGCAATCCTAGTAAATTATTGATATGTTTCAGGAGATAATAAATTAACATCTTAACCCGCGAGTTACTGGGGTGTATTTCAAAACGCGACTTACTGGGGGGAGGGGGGTATTTTTTGTCCCCTCCCATTCGGATTTCCGGAACTACTGGACCGATTGTAAAAATTAAAACGGCATTCGATAGCCCTGGGGAAATGTATTGAGGAAAACATAATATTTTTGACCTCGGGGTTACCGATGACGTCACAAGTCAGGTCAAGTACAAAATGTTTGACCGTGTCAAAAGGTCTCGATGGATGCAATTGTCGAGCAAAATTGTGATATTAAACGCATAAGCAGTAGATAAATCGGTACACCTTGTGTCATGTCAAGGTCATCCGAGGTCACGAGGTCAAATTGCAGATTACGGTCATTGGGCGTTGTAACACATGTTTATGGGTTTGTTTTTCGTCTAGAACGCCAAAAATGACCTTAGAACATTGTTTGTTCCATATAAATAGAAG
>JAXIVJ010010261.1:40000-47901 GCA_036785665.1 Chirona hameri
CCAAGCCGAGCCGGCCCACCTCCTACTCACACCATCTACCACCAGCCAGTATTCATGAATTTCACTTATCGTACGTTTCATCATAGACCGATTATTGATGGTCGGATATCTGGCATATTTTACATTTTCTCTCGGAGCGGCGGCGGCCGGGGAGACGAATGCGTGGCACTGATCTGCGGGCGTTAACCCCACGGCCCACACAGGCCTACAAATCGCAGCAGCGCGTCCCACACGCCCGCACAGAGCGACGCACCGCCCCCCGCCCCCGCCCCGCCCCCCGCCAGCGCACGTGCGTGTCACCGGCGCTGGTCCCTCGTCACAGGACGGCCCTTGGTGACGTCACAGGACGGCCCTCAGCATTATGCAGGTGGCACTCGGCTCAACATCAACCATGCTCAGTGTTACCGGAGAATACAATACATGTCTTTGGGTGCGAACATTTTGGTATGCTACAATATATACTCTTATAAGCATGTCCTGCTTTTTAATGTTCCCTTTTCATGCCTTTATTCCTCAACTTTTTCACAGTAGTCAAACAGGATCCCGTCGTGTTTTACACGTCAGGAGCTATTGTTGGCGGTTGCTGTCAAGACATCTGGCCTGCCTTCCCACGCACCGGCACACAAAAATGTGACCCTGCTCTGTCATTATATCGGGGTGGTCCGAGTGGTGTCGGTGGGAACAGTCACAGGGTGGCGTCCGATCATACGGCCCACCTGTCGTCCTGAGAGACTCCCACGCCGGCGGACTGGTGACTACTGACTGCCGGGTCACGGTCTGTGACTACTGACCGCCGGGTCACAGCCTGTGACTACTGACCGTCGGGTCACGGCCTGTGACTACTGACCACCGGGTCACGGTACTGACCGCCGGATCACGGCCTGTGACTACTGACCGCCGGGTCACGGTCTGTGACTACTGACCGCCGGGTCACGGTACTGACCGCCGGGTCACAGCCTGTGACTACTGACCGCCGGGTCACGGCCTGTGACTACTGACCACCGGGTCACGGCCTGTGACTACTGACCGCCGGGTCACAGCCTGTGACTACTGACCGTCGGGTCACGGCCTGTGACTACTGACCACCGGGTCACGGTACTGACCGCCGGATCACGGCCTGTGACTACTGACCGCCGGGTCACGGTCTGTGACTACTGACCGTCGGGTCACGGTACTGACCGCCGGGTCACGGCCTGTGACTACTGACCGCCGGGTCACGGCCTGTGACTACTGACCGCCGGGTCACGGTACTGACCGCCGGGTCACGGCCTGTGACTACTGACCGCCGGGTCACGGCCTGTCACTACTGACCGCCGGGTCACGGCCTGTGACTACTGACCGCCGGGTCACGGCCTGTGACTACTGACCGCCGGGTCACGGTACTGACCGCCGGGTCACGGCCTGTGACTACTGACCGCCGGGTCACGGTACTGACCGCCGGGTCACGGCCTGTGACTACTGACCGCCGGGTCACGGCCTGTGACTACTGACCGCCGGGTCACGGTACTGACCGCCGGGTCACGGCCTGTGACTACTGACCGTCGGGTCACGGTACTGACCGCCGGGTCACGGCCTGTGACTACTGACCGTCGGGTCACGGTACTGACCGCCGGGTCACGGCCTGTGACTACTGACCGTCGGGTCACGGTACTGACCGCCGGGTCACGGCCTGTGACTACTGACCGTCGGGTCACGGTACTGACCGCCGGGTCACGGCCTGTGACCACTGACCGTCGGGTCACGGTACTGACCGCCGGGTCACGGCCTGTCACTACTGACCGCCGGGTCACGGTACTGACCGCCGGGTCACGGCCTGTGACTACTGACCGTCAGGTCACGGCCTGTGACTACTGACCGCCGGGTCACGGTACTGACCGCCGGATCACGGCCTGTGACTACTGACCGCCGGGTCACGGCCTGTGACTACTGACCGCCGGGTCACGGTACTGACCGCCGGATCACGGCCTGTGACTACTGACCGCCGGGTCACGGCCTGTGACTACTGACCGTCGGGTCACGGTACTGACCGCCGGATCACGGCCTGTGACTACTGACCGTCGGGTCACGGCCTGTGACTACTGACCGCCGGGTCACGGTACTGACCGCCGGATCACGGCCTGTGACTACTGACCGCCGGGTCACGGCCTGTGACTACTGACCGCCGGGTCACGGTACTGACCGCCGGGTCACGGCCTGTGACTACTGACCGTCGGGTCACGGCCTGTGACTCCTGACCGCCGGGTCACGGTACTGACCGCCGGGTCACGGCCTGTGACTACTGACCGCCGGGTCACGGCCTGTGACTACTGACCGCCGGGTCACGGCCTGTGACTCCTGACCGCCGGGTCACGGTACTGACCGCCGGGTCACGGCCTGTGACTACTGACCGTCGGGTCACGGCCTGTGACTACTGACCGCCGGGTCACGGCCTGTGACTACTGACCGCCGGGTCACGGCCTGTGACTACTGACCGCCGGGTCACGGTACTGACCGCCGGGTCACGGCCTGTGACTACTGACCGCCGGATCACGGCCTGTGACTACTGACCGCCGGGTCACGGCCTGTGACTACTGACCGCTGGGTCACGGTACTGACCGCCGGGTCACGGTACTGACCGCCGGGTCACGGCCTGTCACTACTGACCGCCGGGTCACGGCCTGTGACTACTGACCGCCGGATCACGGCCTGTGACTACTGACCGCCGGGTCACGGCCTGTGACTCCTGACCGCCGGGTCACGGCCTGTGACTACTGACCGCCGGGTCACGGCCTGTGACTACTGACCGCCGGATCACGGCCTGTGACTACTGACCGCCGGGTCACGGCCTGTGACTACTGACCGCCGGATCACGGCCTGTGACTACTGACCGCCGGGTCACGGCCTGTGACTACTGACCGCCGGATCACGGCCTGTGACTACTGACCGCCGGGTCACGGCCTGTGACTCCTGACCGCCGGGTCACGGTACTGACCGCCGGGTCACGGCCTGTGACTACTGACCGCCGGGTCACGGTACTGACCGCCGGGTCACGGCCTGTGACTACTGACCGCCGGGTCACGGTACTGACCGCCGGGTCACGGCCTGTGACTACTGACCGCCGGATCACGGCCTGTGACTACTGACCGCCGGGTCACGGCCTGTGACTACTGACCGCTGGGTCACGGTACTGACCGCCGGGTCACGGTACTGACCGCCGGGTCACGGCCTGTCACTACTGACCGCCGGGTCACGGCCTGTGACTACTGACCGCCGGATCACGGCCTGTGACTACTGACCGCCGGGTCACGGCCTGTGACTACTGACCGCCGGGTCACGGTACTGACCGCCGGGTCACGGCCTGTGACTACTGACCGCCGGGTCACGGTACTGACCGCCGGGTCACGGCCTGTGACTACTGACCGCCGGATCACGGCCTGTGACTACTGACCGCCGGGTCACGGCCTGTGACTACTGACCGCTGGGTCACGGTACTGACCGCCGGGTCACGGCCTGCCACTACTGACCGCTGGGTCACGGTACTGACCGCCGGGTCACGGCCTGTGACTACTGACCGCCGGGTCACGGCCTGTGACTACTGACCGCCGGGTCACGGTACTGACCGCCGGGTCACGGCCTGTGACTACTGACCGCCGGGTCACGGTACTGACCGCCGGGTCACGGCCTGTGACTACTGACCGCCGGGTCACGGTACTGACCGCCGGGTCACGGCCTGTGACTACTGACCGCCGGGTCACGGTACTGACCGCCGGGTCACGGCCTGTGACTACTGACCGCCGGGTCACAGTACTGACCGCCGGGTCACGGCCTGTGACTACTGACCGCCGGGTCACGGTACTGACCGCCGGGTCACGGCCTGTGACTACTGACCGCCGGGTCACAGTACTGACCGCCGGGTCACGGCCTGTGACTACTGACCGCCGGGTCACGGTACTGACCGCCGGGTCACGGCCTGTGACTACTGACCGCCGGGTCACGGTACTGACCGCCGGGTCACGGTACTGACCGCCGGGTCACGGCCTGTGACTACTGACCGCCGGGTCACAGTACTGACCGCCGGGTCACGGCCTGTGACTACTGACCGCCGGGTCACGGTACTGACCGCCGGGTCACGGCCTGTGACTACTGACCGCCGGGTCACGGTACTGACCGCCGGGTCACGGCCTGTGACTACTGACCGCCGGGTCACGGTACTGACCGCCGGGTCACGGCCTGTGACTACTGACCGCCGGGTCACGGTACTGACCGCCGGGTCACGGTACTGACCGCCGGGTCACGGTACTGACCGCCGGGTCACGGTACTGACCGCCGGGTCACGGTACTGACCGCCGGGTCACGGCCTGTGACTACTGACCGCCGGGTCACGGCCTGTGACTACTGACCGCCGGGTCACGGCCTGTGACTACTGACCGCCTGGTCACGGTGCTGACCGCCGGGTCACGGTACTGACCGCCGGGTCACGGTCTGTGACTACTGACCGCCGGGTCACGGTACTGACCGCCTGGTCACGGCCTGTGACTACTGACCGCCGGGTCACGGCCTGTGACTACTGACTGCCGGGTCACGGTACTGACCGCCGGGTCACGGTACTGACCGCCGGGTCACGGTACTGACCGCCGGGTCACGGCCTGTGACTACTGACTGCCGGGTCACGGTACTGACCGCCGGGTCACGGTACTGACCGCCGGGTCACGGCCTGTGACTACTGACTGCCGGGTCACGGTACTGACCGCCGGGCCACGGTACTGACCGCCGGGTCACGGTACTGACCGCCGGGTCACGGTCTGTGACTACTGACCGCCGGGTCACGGTACTGACCGCCTGGTCACGGCCTGTGACTACTGACCGCCGGGTCACGGCCTGTGACTCCTGACCACCGGGTCACGGTACTGACCGCCGGGTCACGGCCTGTGGCTACTGACCGCCGGGTCACAGTACTGACCGCCGGGTCACGGCCTGTGACTACTGACCGCCGGGTCACGGTACTGACCGCCGGGTCACGGCCTGTGACTACTGACCGCCGGGTCACGGTACTGACCGCCGGGTCACGGCCTGTGGCTACTGACCGCGCCGGGTCACAGTACTGACCGCCGGGTCACGGCCTGTGACTACTGACCGCCGGGTCACGGCCTGTGACTACTGACCGCCGGGTCACGGCCTGTGACTACTGACTGCCAGGTCACGGCCTGTGACTACTGAACGCCGGGTCACGGCCTGTGACTACTGACCACCGGGTCACGGCCTGCCACTACTGACCGCCAGGTCACGGTACTGACCACCGGGTGACGGCCTGTGACTACTGACCGCCGGGTCACGGCCTGTGACTACTGACCGCCGGGTCACGGTACTGACCGCCGGGTCACGGCCTGTGACTACTGACCGCCGGGTCCACGGCCTGTGACTGCTGACCGCCGGGTCACGGCCTGTGACTACTGACCGCCGGGTCACGGCCTGTGACTACTGACCGCCGGGTCACGGTCTGTGACTACTGACCGCCGGGTCACGGTACTGACCGCCGGGTCACGGTACTGACCGCCGGGTCACGGCCTGTGACTACTGACTGCCGGGTCACGGTACTGACCGCCGGGTCACGGTACTGACCGCCGGGTCACGGTACTGACCGCCGGGTCACGGTACTGACCGCCGGGTCACGGTCTGTGACTACTGACCGCCGGGTCACGGTACTGACCGCCGGGTCACGGTACTGACCGCCGGGTCACGGCCTGTGACTACTGACTGCCGGGTCACGGTACTGACCGGCCGGGTCACGGCCTGTGACTACTGACCGCCGGGTCACGGTACTGACCGCCTGGTCACGGTACTGACCGCCGGGTCACGGCCTGTGACTACTGACTGCCGGGTCACGGTACTGACCGGCCGGGTCACGGCCTGTGACTACTGACCGCCGGGTCACAGTACTGACCGCCGGGTCACGGCCTGTGACTACTGACCGCCGGGTCACGGTACTGACCGCCGGGTCACGCACGGCCTGTGACTACTGACCGCCGGGTCACGGTACTGACCGCCGGGTCACGGCCTGTGACTACTGACCGCCGGGTCACGGTACTGATCGCCGGGTCACGGTACTGACCGCCGGGTCACGGTACTGACCGCCGGGTCACGGCCTGTGACTACTGACCACCGGGTCACGGTACTGACCGCCGGGTCACGGCCTGTGACTACTGACTGCCAGGTCACGGCCTGTGACTACTGACCGCCGAGTCACGGCCTGTGAC
The DNA here is from genome assembly GCA_036785665.1 of Chirona hameri. Classification (NCBI taxonomy): domain Eukaryota; kingdom Metazoa; phylum Arthropoda; class Thecostraca; order Balanomorpha; family Balanidae; genus Chirona; species Chirona hameri. The sequence goes on from JAXIVJ010010261.1 coordinate 46,234, forward strand.
TACTGACCGCCGGGTCACGGTACTGACCGCTGAGTCACGGCCTGTGACTACTGACCGCCGGGTCACGGCCTGTGACTACTGACCGCCGGGTCACGGCCTGTGACTACTGACCGCCGGGTCACGGCCTGTGACTACTGACCGCCGGGTCACGGTACTGACCGCCGGGTCACGGCCTGTGACTACTGACCGCCGGGTCACGGCTTGTGACTACTGACCGCCGGGTCACGGTACTGACCGCCGGGTCACGACCTGTGACTACTGACCGCCGGGTCACGGTACTGACCGCCGGGTCACGGCCTGTGACTCCTGACCGCCGGGTCACGGTACTGACCATGGTCTGTGACTACTGACCGCCGGGTCACGGCCTGTGACTACTGACCGCCAGGACAGGGGTGGGAGAAAGCCTCGATATGTACTATCCTGTGTCCGCCACGACTTCCACCGTCACGGCCCGGATCTGTCGGTGCCATTGTCCAGACCAGGAGCTCACTGTGGGCCCTGATCGACCAGCGCACGTGCTGGAGATACATGGCCCGAGAAACAGGCGTGTGAAAACATCGACTGGTGCTGCGCCCGCCGCTGAAAACGGCCTGTCGTTACCACCCTGCGTCTGAGAGGCCGGCAAACAGAGCACCTGGGAGATGTGCTGGACGGAGGGGGGTCACAGAGGGGGAGTGGAGGTCGGTATGGGGAACAAAGCGCTCCGACTGACCGTTGGAGGCGCTGAGAATGGTCTCTGAATTCCAGCCGACCAGCCTGCAGCTCTCGAGGTATTGTCTGAGCAGATAAAGCCGGCCGGCCTCACCGCCGTGTTGTTATTTACCGAGAGCCGGTACACCGGGAGAGAGCGGGAGAGAGGAGCAGGGTCCTCTGAACGCCCCAACGGCCGCCACAGAGGGGCAGCGCTGAGGAATGTTTTATCTGTCGGCAGGACACGGTAACCTTCGAGGCCCAGCGGTCGTCTGAAAAGGACGAGCGCTGTCTTACAGCTGCCGCTGGGATCCGTCCGTGTCCTGCCGGGGCACGTACCCAACTGAGGTAATTTCTCCTATTCGGCGGTAAAAAAACTCCCGCCGGGAAGTGACTGTCGTGAGACGCGGCATGGAGCAGTCGGGGTCTTTATGGTGACTAGACGCCGCGCACAATACAGATTAGCATGACCTTGTTCGTGGTGGCATAGAACACTTTTTTGGAGGGCAGCACAACTCCAGAGGTAGCGAAGGCAAAAACTCCGTCTGGGGTTACTGTAAGTGGCTCGGACGTGGCTGGAAACATTTTATTCCATTATCCTGGCTATCCTGGCAGGTAGTGATAGCTGGAGATATCTCAGAACGACCCGTGGGGACCAGCGTGCAGGTAAAATTGTTGTAAACGGGACTGCGTTAGTCAAAGAAGGCGACCAAGGGCGGACAATGACATTGCATTTCTCAGTGTTCTTCTAGAATGCAGTAAAGTATACTGACCACATGCTTCTCATAAGGTACAAATTGACCATTTGTGTCGGACCACCGGGGTCTCCTCTAACATGTTAACTGGGAGGGGGAGAAATCCCCCCTCAGTGCCTCGAAATCCCTCAAGTCGAGGTAAAAATCACCCCCCCCCCCTCAGTCGATCCTAAGAAAAACACATTGAACAACAACATCCCAATCTGAATCAAAGACAAACTTT
>JAXIVJ010010262.1:0-15000 GCA_036785665.1 Chirona hameri
GAGGGGAAGGGTCATGTTGCCCCCAGATTGAGCAGGCTAAAATCTGGGGGGGGGCGAAACTACCCTTTGCCCCCCAGGATTTTCGACTGGGGGGAATTTTGGGTACCCTGCCCCGCAATCCGCCACCCCTGCTCAGGGGCCCCTCCAGTCTGGCTAGGAACTCATCCGGCATGTTCAAGGGGCCTTCCGACCGGCCCAGGGACCCTTTCGGTCTAGCCAGGGGCCCCTCTGACTTGCCCAGGAGCCCCTCCGCTCGGCCCAGCGACTCTTCTGGTCGGCCTGCGCTGGCTGCTTTGTCGCCCTGCCGACATGCTCAAGCCTCAATGGGCCCTCCGACCTGCCCTGAAGCTCCTCCGTGCTGGCCAGGGGCCACTTCGGCATGTTCAGGGGCCCTTCTTACCCGCCCAAGGGTCCTTTCGGTCTGGTCAGGGGCCCATCCGATCTGCGCAGGGGCCCTTTTAACTTTCCAGGGGCCCTCTGGTCTCTCCAGGGGCCCTTTAACCTTCTAAGGGGCCCTTCCGACCTATCAAGGGACTGCGCTGGCTGCTTTGTCGCCTTGCGACATGCTCCGAGGGCCCTCCGTCTTGCCCTGGGGCCCCTTCGTGCTGGCTAGGGGCTCATTCGGCATGTTCAGGGTCCTTTCTGACCCACCTAGGGGCCCTTTCGGTCTGGCCAGGGCCCCTCTGACCTGCACAGGGGCCCTCTTAACTTCCCAGAAGCCCTCTGGTCTGTCCAGGGGCCCTCCAACCTGCTCAGAGTCCCTTATGACCTGGCAAAGGACTGCGCTGGCCGCTTTGTCGCCCTGTCGACATGCTCAGGGGCCTCTCAACCTACCCAGGGGCCCCTCTGTGCTGGCTAGGGGCCCATTCGACGTGTTCAGGGGGCCCATTCGACGTGCTCAGGGGGCCCTCTGACCCGCTCAGGGGCCCTTTTGGTCTGGCCAGGGGCCCCTCTGACATGCACAGGGCTCTTTTGAACGTCCAAGGGGCCCTCTGGTCTTTCAGAGAGGGCCTCTGAAGTCCTCTAAACTCTCTAAGGACCACGCTTCGTGTAGTAAAGAGCCTATGATACCGCGCTTTGCGCGGGCTCGTCTGCCCTTTTCGGCGCGCGCAGCGCGCCGAAAAGGGCCCTTGCGCGCCAAAAAGGGCCCTCCTGACCTCCAGGGGGGGGGGGGGGGCGGCCGCCCCGCCGCCCTCCCCTTGGCTACGTGCCTGCCTGTCAATCGCTGCCCGACCCTTTCTTCCCCTTCCCGCACGCCGGTCCCGGGCCGCCGGCCCTTATATACGTCACAATAGACCGCGCGCCGAACGCCGCCGAGGCGGCTGGTGACTACCCTATTATACGGCTCTGGGAGGCATTCGAGTCGGGTCGGGAGGCGGCGCAGGTGGCGCATATCGCTCCTCAGCGACTTTCGCCGGGAGGTGCGACAACCACACGGAGGTACAGGTAAGAAGACTACTGTTCTGCTGTCTGTGAAACTGCACTGAAGTGTTTTGATGTCTTCAGCCTCGTTATTATCTAGCCTTGTGTGTCCTCGCTGGGTGATTTCGCAATGCCGGAGGCTGGTGGAACCGTCATGGCCGGGGCTTGGGGACCGTCATGGCCGGGGCTTGGGGACCGTCATGGCCGGGGCTTGGGGACCGTCATGGCCGGGGCTTGGGGACCGTCATGGCCGGGGCTTGGGGACCGTCATGGCCGGGGCTTGGGGACCGTCATGGCCGGGGCTTGGGGACCGTCATGGCCGGGGCTTGGGGACCGTCATGGCCGGGGCTTGGGGACCGTCATGGCCGGGGCTTGGGGACCGTCATGGCCGGGGCTTGGGGACCGTCATGGCCGGGGCTTGGGGACCGTCATGGCCGGGGCTTGGGGACCGTCATGGCCGGGGCTTGGGGACCGTCATGGCCGGGGCTTGGGGACCGTCATGGCCGGGGCTTGGGGACCGTCATGGCCGGGGCTTGGGGACCGTCATGGCCGGGGCTTGGGGACCGTCATGGCCGGGGCTTGGGGACCGTCATGGCCGGGCTTGGGGACCGTCATGGCCGGGGCTTGGGGACCGTCATGGCCGGGGCTTGGGGACCGTCATGGCCGGGGCTTGGGGACCGTCATGACCGGGGCTTGGGGACCGTCATGGCCGGGGCTTGGGGACCGTCATGGCCGGGGCCTGGGGACCGTCATGGCCGGGGCCTGGGGACCGTCATGGCCGGGGCTTGGGGACCGTCATGGCCGGGGCTTGGGGATCGTCATGGCCGGGGCTTGGGGACCGTCATGGCCGGGGCTTGGGGACCGTCATGGCCGGGGCTTGGGGACCGTCATGGCCGGAGCTTGGGACCGTCATGGCCGGGGTTTGGGGACCGTCATGGCCGGGGCTTGGGGACCGTCATGGCCGGGGCTTGGGGACCGTCATGGCCGGGGCTTGGGGACCGTCATGGTCGGGGCTTGGGGACCGTCATGGTCGGGGCTTGGGGACCGTCATGGTCGGGGCTTGGGGACCGTCATGGCCGGGGCTTGGAGACCGTCATGGCCGGGCCCACATGGGTGACTACTACTGCGCGTGGCGCGTGCCGCGTGCGGAGTATTGAAAAGTGTTTTCTCGCAAAAACCCTGCAACGGCTGGGCCGATTGTATGCAAATTTTGTGTGTGGTTAGGGACCCTTCAACCGCCACCTTCCCACAAGTCAGGGGTGGGGTGCCTCTGCACGTGCGCACGTGCACACCCCTATTCTATATCTCAGGAACGGCTAAGTCAATTTAGTTCAAATATGGAGTGTGGTTATGGACAGTGGCGGCTCGTGGTCCTCAAAGTACCTGAGGCCCAAGTCCAGCAGTTGCAACGGAGGAGCAGCTGCGACTTGCGAGTTTAGTTAACAAACTTAAAACAAATCACAGGCGTAGGAACGGGGGCGGGGGCCATTGTTTGATCAGAATTATTGATAAAATCTTTATTTTGGTATAATAATGCAAATTTGGGTCAGTAAAAGGTAGATCAAGACGAGAGGAGCTCAAATACCTATGCAAATAAATTTGGCATAGGGTTTGGGGTTCACCCAAGACGAGATCGAAGTTTCAACCCCACACTTTTCATGACGTTCCTAAGATTCTGAAACAGATATGAAATAAGCCGTTCAAGTTACTTAGGTTTTCTCTCAAATCATGTCGAAACGTAAGCCAAGTTACGGCCGATTTCAGGCATTTGGGAGTGCCCCTTTGGTCTCCATTGAATCCGGCGGTGCCAAAATCTTAACTCTTTAGTTCGGAAATTATATCGAAGACTTTGCTTTCAATCATAGCTCTACTATATACAGATTACATTCACAGTTCTCTATGCAAATAAAACCGGCAGCTTTTAACAAAAAGTCACAACTGGCGCCCTCTAGTGCCTGGGCTGACACCTCGCGGCAGCATTCGAATCTGAGCCATTCGAGCAGATCGTATTACGCATGCGCATTTGCGCCAGCCTCTTAGAGGCCGGACTGGCGGCGGCCTCAGCCGGGCCTGGGACGGACCATGCAGGTCAGGGGGCTCACTCCGGCACCTTCAGCATTACGCGGGAGGGTCCTATCCAATACCATCCTCTGATTGGTCGTGACGTCAACGGTACATGACTTTTGCTAGCAGACATGCTCAGCATGCAAAATCCCATTGAGATCCCCCCTTTAACTCGAAAAACTAAAAAGGCTAGAGAGACTGAGAAAACAGCGTGCAAAAGCTCTCTGCAAGGCCATCCGAAGTTACTCGGGTGTTATTTGGCTCAGGTCAATATTGAGGTCACCAGAGGTTATCAAAGGTCACATTTTCCAAGTAAAGGACTTTGCTCTAGAAACTCCCAAATATCTCGGGAACTATCAGACTACAAACGGAAAACTAGAACTAACAGAACTAACAGAACTAACTAGAACTAAGAACTAACGAACGGAAAAAAGCAATCGAAAGCTCATGAAAATTCAAATCGCCGCTTTTTTCTCAAATTTAAGCTCAGATCAATAGGTTGGGCCTCAGGTCACAAAGGTCACAGGACATTTTTTCCAAAAAGTTCACATAAATAACTTTGTATTGGTTAGACATATATCAGTACTTTTAACACTATCGTGTTTGTCTCATAAAGACGCTTCGAAACAACATATTAATGGTGACCTGGTTAGGTCAACTTCAAAATTTGACCTCAGGTCAAGGTCATTTGGTGACCCAGGTTGCATATGGGGCGACGCGACTCGACGAGACAAACACAACAAACACAGTCAACTGGCTGGGGCCCCGAGGTACCCCCAGCCAGCCTGAGGGGCCCTCTAAGGCCGATAGAATGCCCTCAGTCGGCCTGCCATTTAGAGGCCCAGTAAAATATAGTGGCCTAAATCCGAGGAGATCTGGTGGGGACACTTTGACCACCCCCGAGTTTTTTTTAGAGAATAGCGAGAAAACGGTGGCGCTTAGCAAATTTGGTACGGCTATGTGTGCATCAATTACCCACATTGTGTGAAAGTTTTAACTTCAGGTCGTCGCAAGTCAGGTCACCAGGTCACGTCAAGTGACCTTATTACCTCCAAAAATGTTGGTGGGCGAGCCAAAGCCAGTGTTTGTCCGATAAATTTGAAACTTGCAGGATTGCATAAGGTCATAAGTACCTACAATTCGTTTATCTCGGATTTTTTTTTTATCGGTGACCTAAGGTCCGGTCAATTTCGTGACCTCCCTAATCCCTATTATAAGTCAATTTGGGAAAATATACACATGCTTCCTTTTCAGAGAATATGCATTGGATCAGCCCAATGATTTCAGAATCATGTTATTTTAGCTCATTATTGATGACCCAGGTGCAATTGTTGCTCAGTGACCTCTGCAAGGTCGGCTGAGGTCATCTCAGGGCACCAGCGCTCTTTTGCCAATACCTCTTGATATAATAAAGATAGAGACGTACAAATGACACCACTGTGTTTGTCTCGTCGAGTCGCGTCGCCCCATATGCAACATGACCTACCTGGGTTACCAAATGACCTTGACCTGAGGTCAAATTTTGAAGTTGACCTAACCAGGTTACCAGTTAGGTCATATTTTATAACAAGGTATTAGTGTGTTGTTTCGAAGCACCTTTACGAGACAAACACGATGGTGTTAAAATTACTGCTTTATGTTTAACCAATACAAAGTTATTCATGAAAAACGTTTTGGAAAAAATGGCCGCATGACCTTTGGTGACCTCTGGGGCCTAAACTATTGACCTGAGCTTTAATTTGAGTACAACTATGGCGATTTGAATTTGCTTTCAATTGCTTTTTTCCGTTTGTTACTAGCTCTCATAGTTCCCGAGATATTTAGGGGTTTCTAGAGCAAAGTTCTTCGTTTAAAACAAATGTGACCTTTGATGACCTCTGGTGACCTCAATATTGACCTGAGCCAAATAATACCCGAAGTAACTTCGAATGGCTTTGCAGAGAGCCTTTGAACAATGTTTTCTGCGTCTTGCTACACTTGTTAGTTTTCGAGTTGGGGGGAGGGGGGGGGGGTCCCAATGGGATTTTCCACGCTGATCATGCCGGCTAGCAAAAGTCATGTACCATTGACGTCACGACCATCGACTAATCAAAGGCCATGAGACCCTATTTTTGGCCGGAATGGCCTACTTTGTTATATAGCCTTGATGCAGGTTATTGAGTTCAGTGTAATGCAGCCGCGCGAGAGAGCTACGACATTTTCTGGAGCATCACATACCCGTAACGAATTATAACGCCAAAATTAAGTTATATCTCACGTAATATTGAAGAATGTTTTGTATCCTTACGGTTATGAATATTCACCTATCTTAAGAACACCGCAGTTCGATGGAAACATCGTCACACGGTTGCAGGGGATTCAAAAGTTGTCGCTCTACTCGGCCGCCAACGGTCTGCCCGCCGCCGACGCTAGCAGACTGCGGTACGATAGTAAAATATCATAATATGGTTAATAGATGATAGTTTTCAAACAAAAACGTGGCCAGATCGATAGATCAACATGTTCTCATGCTCATGAACTTTGGTTTCCTTCGCTAAGACTCCTAGGAGCCGAATAATCGCTTTGAGGCCCAAAACATCCGTGCCTCAGATGGCTGCCATTGGTCGGCACGGCACGGCACCGTCGGCTGAGAGGCGTTCGCCCGCTGGTGCCTCAGTAGCTGGGCTGAACGGGCGGGGGCGGTGAGGCGGCAGGCCGGCCGGGCCTCAGTCGGCTCGTAGTGGTTTGCTGACTGCTGTAGTATGGTAAACGTACTGGCGGGTGGTTGGCTGGCGGGTGGATGGAAGAGCCGGAGAATTTCGGTGATATGCCATAATAAAATGCACTGCGATGTACAGAATGGGAATCACTCACACATCTTTTTTCTATGGCAACCAATGAATATTTCAAAACACATTCTTCCTAATTAAAGGGATATTGCCACCTCCGGAGGATTTCCAAAAAGCAACAAATGAATGGTGGGGATCATCAATCATGTATGCTCAAGCTCAAACTTGCTCCTGCAGCACCTAAAGCAGTGTATCGGCAAAGCATTTTGTATTTATTTCTGAATCCAAAACGTTTGTCCCAGCTGTGCTCAGTACTAGATTCATGATGGCCGCTCTCGTCCAGTTTGGCTGTGGTATTGGCGCCCGCCCAAAGCCGAAGCGTACGCATTCGCCGAGACCTTGAAAAGTATATCTGTGTTATAAGGTATAGGTCACAACTCCTACATCCCCAAAGTCGAGCCATAGGAATTCTTGCTGTTTTCTTATGAAAGAGGCTAATTTCAAAGTTGAAAATATAATTAACTGCATACGCTTTTTAATTTTAAAGTGCACTGACTGAATGGTGATGTTGAGTTTGCAACATTCAAGAGAAAATAACAGTCCGCAAAGAAGTGATTCTAAATAGTGATGTGGCGACTCCAATTTTACGAATGCTTGGCAAGAATGAGAGGTACAATGTATTTTTTTATCTAATGGGGGGAGTTTCGTGAACTAAATTTTGCAGGTGAAATCGGACACGCTTAATCGACCGATACACACCAAAAACTCCATATTGGCCTGCAAGGTGACAATGTCCCTTTAATAGGTGAGGCCCGGCCTCAGTTGCCTCATATGACGAGCCGCCACTGACTATAACGGCAAAATTAAGTTATATCTCACGTAATATTGAAGAATGTGCTGTATCCTTATAGTGATGAATATTCACTTATCTAAAGAAGACCGCAGTTCGATGGAAACATCGTCATACGGTTGCAGGGGATTCGAAAGTTGCCGCTCTTCTCGGCCGCGCAAGCGGTCTGACCGCCGCCGACGCTAGCGGACTGCGGTGCGATAGTAAAATATCATAATTTGGATAATAGATCATAGTTTTCAAATACAAATGTGGCCAGATGTGACCAGCATGTTCCCTCGTTTATGAACTTTGATTACCGTCACTACGACTCCTAGGAACCGAATAATCGCTTTGAGGCCCAAAACATCCGGGCCTCAGATGGCTACCATTGCCCGGCAAAGCGCAGAATCGTCGGTTGAGCGGCGTTCGTCCGCTGGTGCCTCAGTAGCTGGGCTGAACGGGCGGAGGCGGTGAGACGGCAGGCCGGCCGGACCTCAGTCGTCTCGTAGTGGTTTGCTGTAGTATGGTAAACGTACTGGCGGGTGGATGGATAGTATGGTAAACGTACTGGCGGGTGGATGGAAGAGCCGGAGAATTTCGGTGATATGCCATAATAAAAATGCACTGCGACGTGCAGAATGGGAATCACTCACACATATTTTTGCTATGGCAACCAATGAATATTTCAAAGCACATTCTTCCTAAATAATAGGTGAGGCCCGGCCTCGGTTGCCTCTGATACGACGAGCCGCCACTGGTTATGGACCTCTCGGCCGCCACTTTCCCACAAGTCAGGGGTGGGGTGCCTGTGCACGTGGGCACGTGCGCACTTTTTTTGTATTTCAGAAACTACTTGCCCGATCGAGTTAAAATTCGCCATACATTTCATTCGCGCTCGCTCGTTCATCGCCATCTATGGCGCCTTAATGGAAATATTGATTGATATCATTATTGATTATTGATATCAACACTCAAATAAATGATAACAGTACTATCAGAGTTATATGCAGTAATACTACAGAGTACAGAATAAGGATACCAACTAATACTCAGTCATTATGTACATAACACCCGAACAGGGGCGTTGTGTCCTGAAAATGATTGGTAGGGCCCCAATGATAACTTTGTTTGAAGGTCATTCTTACCATGCAACGTCATAGGCCTAATGTTAAAATGTGGCGCCCTACCAGGCCTATAGAAAACAACCTGAAATGACAGAAAATACCAGCACCTGCAATGCTGAAATTTATAATCTTAAATCCATGTAACAAAACAAAGCATTAAAGGGAGATAATGACCTTTTTCCACAAAAATGGAGTTAGCACCTGAAATCGATAGACGAGACCAAAATATATTGTAAATTCATAAAATTTTGCATATAACAATTCCTACCGCGAGATATTTCAATTCATAGTTGATAAGCGCTCCACGCTTATAATCAGCAAGCACTCGGTAACGACATCAGTAAATTAGCCTCCCTACGCATTGCTATTTATCATGAAGGTATGCAATATGTTTCCTGCATTCTATCTTTTGCGAATATGTGCCAAACTTTTATGAACAATCAACAATCATTTTTAAAAAGTGCATTGAAATCGGCAGTTTAGGTTGGCCCCCCATGGCAACCTATTTAGTGTCGGCGATTTGTTTATAAGTGCCCATTCAACAACGTTGAACAGATTGACACAAAAGCGCCAGATGTTGCGCTTTCCAATAGTGTAGGGAAAATACCGATCATAAATTTTCCCAAACTTCCAACTTTGAATTAGGGAATAATTGTATTTAATTCTTAAATTTAGATCACATCATTTTAATACCATAACGGTAGCCAAAGAAAGTGTTGCTAACAAAATCAAAAGGTGATTATCTCCCTTTAAAGGGAGTGTGCCTACTGTTTTGGAATGTCACAAATATTTTTCAAAAGGTAAGTAGCTGTTGGTTTGATTGTTGTATATGATGAAATTCACATCTGGAGCCCCTTTAGTTGAATTTTCACTTCTATTGTTTTATTTTTATTTTTTGTTTCAAATATCTATAAAACGATCGCCACTATGGTGATGTTATGTAAAACGGCGCACATAAGACAATACAATTACGGTCACATCATGCAAGATAGAAAGACGAGTTTTGCACAGCACGTTCTTGCCACTGTGAACTTTATTATGTGCAAGTTTCGTAGCTCTAAATTGATATCTTCTTCAAAAAATGGCCATCGGCCATCATCGAAACGGCCATCATCGAAAAACATGATGGCCGTCCAGTTTCTGTTCGGCTGCTGCTATCAGCGTGCACGAGCTGTTTTGTTGAATTGCTATTGGCCGGCGCTAACAATATGCTAGCAGTTTAATCGATAGTTGCAGTGTTTCTAGTAGCGGAAGCCCTTTGGAGTCTACCCGATAACTTTTTGCTCCCAAGCAAATTCCTGGAGTCTTTGAATATCTCAGCAACTAGGGTGAATCTGGAGAAATGAAGTAATGGTTCAATTCAGAAAATTGTGTTCTATAGACCAGTGTCAATAACCCCAACTAAGCGATGTGAGTAGGCACACTCCCTTTAACTAACCAATATCATCAACCCCATTGTGCATGAGAGGCATCATCATTTCGCAAGTATAGGTATTAAGCAGTGACTTCAGCACAATAATTTTGGACATTGACATGTCTGTAAACCTACTTTGTACTTTATTTTAGATTCATTCACAGGAAATTCAAAGTTCAAACACCTACAAACAGTTTATGGGACTTCAAGTTTTTTTTAAATGTCCCTGTCAGACATGCAGGATTAGATCTTACCCAGTTGAGAACATCTTCAATCAATATTTTGATCCGTTTTGTCGAAAAAAAAACACCCCATTCTCCCGAACGGCCACTCAACAGAGGTTAGCTCACACCCAAGGCCCTATAACCACTCAAGGCTCACACCCAGGCCTTGTCATCCTAATGCCTATCAGCTGATAAATAATCGGCGCTGATGACGTCACCGGGGCATTACTTTTTGGAACCCTGTGAGTTTCCTTGATATGAGACTTGATACTGTCCAATGATCTGCCATACATTATTGATGATGCACTTTACATGTATTACACTTGCGAAGTAGTGTTTCATTCAAAATCGTAGAAAGATGAGAAACATGTTTACATGTTTTTCAGAGTTCGAAGATTTCCACCGGGCCGTCGCTCGGAAAGTGGGAGGAGCTTGTGTGTGTGTGTGTGTGTGTGTGTGTGTGTGTGTGTGTGTGTGTGTGTGTGTGTGTGTGTGTGTGTCTGTGTCTGTGTCTGTGTCTGTCTGTGTCTGTGTCTGTGTCTGTGTCTGTGTCTGTGTCTGTGTCTGTGTCTGTGTCTGTGTCTGTGTCTGTGTCTGTGTCTGTGTCTGTGTCTGTGTCTGTGTCTGTGTCTGTGTCTGTGTGTCCAACGGAGCATATTGTCAAAATCCTTTTACTAGCAATACATCAATCGTATTTTGCCCCCCCAGACAAACTGGATGTGCCCAGCTCCCGCCCCCCCCCCCCCCCCCCCGGACAAACTCGATGTGCACAGCTCCCGCCCCCCGGACAAACTGGATGTGCACAGCTCCCGCCCCCCGGACAAACTGGATGTGCACACCTCCCGCCCCCCCGGACAAACTCGATGTGCACAGCTCCCGCCCCCTCGGACAAACTGGATGTGCACAGCTCCCGCTCCCCGGACAAACTGGATGTGCACAGCTCCCGCCCCCCGGACAAACTGGATGTGCACAGCTCCCGCCCCCTCGGACAAACTGGATGTGCACAGCTCCCCGCTCCCCGGACAAACTGGATGTGCACAGCTCCCGCTCCCCGGACAAACTGGATGTGCACAGCTCCCGCCCCCTCGGACAAACTGGATGTGCCCAGCTCCCCCCCCCTCCCGGACAAACTCGATGTGCACAGCTCCCGCCCCCCGGACAAACTGGATGTGCACAGCTCCCGCCCCCCCGGACAAACTGGATGTGCACACCTCCCGCCCCCCGGACAAACTCGATGTGCACAGCTCCCGACCCCTCGGACAAACTGGATGTGCACAGCTCCCGCTCCCCGGACAAACTGGATATGCACAGCTCCCGCCCCCCGGACAAACTCGATGTGCACAGCTCCCGCTCCCCGTACAAACTGGATGTGCACATCTCCCGCTCCCCGGACAAACTGGATGTGCACAGCTCCCGCTCCCCGGACAAACTGGATGTGCACAGCTCCCGCCCCCTCGGACAAACTGGATGTGCACAGCTCCCGCTCCCCGGACAAACTGGATGTGCACAGCTCCCGCCTCCTCCGCGGACACCACACACACAGTACACTGAGTACACAGCTCTTCAACTTGCAGTCTCATCGCACAGTCTCATCGAGCACACAGTTCCTGTGGCGCCGCCTACCTCTCGCTACAGAGAACATCGCCGGTCACCATTCCCAGATTAGAATGACTGTGTTCTATTACAGGATACACACGTTACTCCTCCTATACTCAGCTCTACGTATTTTGTGAGGTGTAGCTTTCAATTCGCCTGCCATCAATTGTTGACCTAAATTGCATACGAAATTCGTGGATCAGATTATATTGATTTAATGTCCGCTGCCTAGCAACACATGGCTTTGACAGCGCTGGCTAGAATTGAAAACAATTAGCAGAATCCATATAAAGCCGTTGGACACATTCGATGGTCTACCAATAAACGAATGCCGTTTGCGGACTCACTTGCTGTTTTTGTTGTACAAAATGTTATAATTGAGTCCGATTTCTTTGAACAAGTATGGCGCTTAAGAATGTTTGACGTTTGAGCCAGCCACCGTTAAATATCGCTGCATAATGTGTAAAATTATCTGACGAACAGCACAGCAGAAGCAGATAGTCAAAGGCAGAATTGATTCGGTTTTACACTTTATTTCAACATGCATGCCATGTTGATTGCATTTCCGGTACCATCGGAAGATTGTGCTTTCCGTATTTGTTAGATTTTGATGCATCGTTTAAAAGGCGCACCACGTTTACCTATACGTGTGTAAGTCGCAACAGAAATTGAACTGTGACCAAATTGTAACTTTGCCATTGTATGTGCCTGCGCGGAATCTAGACATCGTTGCTGTGTTATTTGACACCTTGTTTGGTTTCAGCGAGGTCGTGTAATGGCTGCCAACCAGTCGAGAGGAAAGGTCATCCAGGCCTACAAGAACGTAAGTCTGGGTTTGTATTGCCAACAGTCTGCTCATGGGCTAGGTGCTGAATCATTAAAGCATTGCGTATGTAATATTTGTGGATGACTTGCTGAACGCGATGTCCGTAGATGCTTGATTGAACCTCGCCAATTGTGTACCGGTATCAATTGTGTACCGGTATCAATTGTGTACCGGTATCAATTGTGTACCGGTATCAATTGTGTACCGGTATCAATTGTGTACCGGTATCAATTGTGTACCGGTATCAATTGTGTACCAGTATCAATTGTGTACCGGTATCAATTGTGTACCGGTATCAATTGTGTACCGGTATCAATTGTGTACCAGTATCAATTGTGTACCGGTATCAATTGTGTACCGGTATCAATTGTGTACCGGTATTAATTGTGTACCAGTATCAATTGTGTACCGGTATCAATTGTGTACCGGTATCAATTGTGTACCGGTATCAATTGTGTACCGGTATCAATTGTGTACCGGTATCAATTGTGTACCAGTATCAATTGTGTACCGGTATCAATTGTGTACCGGTATCAATTGTGTACCGGTATCAATTGTGTACCGGTATCAATTGTGTACCGGTATCAATTGTGTACCAGTATCAATTGTGTACCGGTATCAATTGTGTACCGGTATTAATTGTGTACCGGTATCAATTGTGTACCGGTATCAATTGTGTACCGGTACCAATTGTGTACCGGTATCAATTGTGTACCGGTATCATTGGCATGACTGGCATTGCACAGTGCAGGACGGTATTGGCCTTCTGCTGCCTGGTTATCGGCTGATTTCGACGGTGGGGCAACAAAGCCTGAATAATGTTGTACTGTGAGCAATTTGTTAAATATGCAGTACACTATGCCATTTTCTCGGCTCAATTATCAGGTGATAGTACAGATATAAAAGTGCTTTGAAGGTCCTTTCTATTCATCCACTTCTGATAAAACAAAATTATTATCGAAACTAGTCAAAGCAGGTAAATTTGCCTGTAGCACAATCTATGGTATGTTCGACTCCGTGCCGGTACCTTGAGACCGGATGGGATTCTAACATTCCACGGTTTCCTGGGCTCCAATATAGTCGGCACACGTCACTCCGTGTGCGGAGCGGATTGGAACGCTTTCCACAATCACCAGCGGACCTTGCGGTTGCTAACGATTAGCGAAGGATAACATATATGGCCTGGCGGCAGCGGAACATTAAACCAACGCCTCACGAGAGAACGGCGCTCGGTTAACATCAAACCTGAACGCCTGACGAGAGAACGGCGCTCGGTTAACAGCAAACCAACGCCTGACGAGAGAACGGCGCTCGGTTAACCCGCGCGGCGCTGGGGTCTCCATCCGAACGTGCGGTGCTGGGGGGGGGTAAATTTTACCCCCCCCCCTCGTATCTTCCGAACCAATAACCGCAGCGAGACGCGCAAGGCGGCGATCGAAAGCTCTCAGTGAGAAGAATCTAACGCATGCCCGAAATTATTAACATAAGGTCACATGCCAGGTCACGGTCAGGTAAAGTGTCAAAATTGAAGTATTTTGGTTTTTGGGCTATACTTTCCATCCAAAGCCTTGTATTGCAACTATTATCTAACAAAGTGCTCCCAAATGTATAATGCATCTCCCGCATAAGTAAAAGTGAAATTTTAAGCAAAGGTCAAGGTCAAGGTCTGGTCACAAAAGGTCACAGGTCTACGAAAGCCATGCGACACATGTTGTATGGGTTATTTTACACGTATAATTCGATAGAAGCAGCCATTTTCACAGCCTGACACCATATAATCGCCCTCAGGTCAAGGTCAGGTCACAATAAGGCCAAAATTTGAAATTGATTAATCTAAATAAACATTGCATGTTTCTAGACTAGTTTTGTCTTCGAAATACAGTGGTGGCATTTACTTGTCTGTATCTGGTCAGTAAAAGCCAAAAAACGCAATTTAAAAAAATGACGTCATGAGTTAATTATTCTTAGAGAGCCATAAGTCAGTCAAAAATAAAGAAATTGCTTTGAGATTTGGGCTGAACATCGTTCATACTCGGCTCTCTAATATATCTTCCGGTTTTGTGAAAATCTTCAAACAAAAAACTTTTGTGGAAATTCTTCCCCAAAAATCAGTTTTTTGCATTTTTGGGGTCCAAAACCCAAAATTTTGAACTTCTGAGATAGCCATGTTAAAGACAATGTTATTTCCTTTCTTTTGACGCCTTTTATTTGCGATTTGCATCAACACGCTATTTTCTACGATTTTCCCAACATTTAACGTTTTTTCACCAAAAATGACATGACATGACGTCACTAAAACGTCATTATCTCCTCAAAATTCTGACGAATTTCAACAAAATTGTAACCCAAGATGTAGAATTGATGCACCATAAGGTATTGCAAGTTTCACTTTGATATCTGTCATAGTTTTCAAGTTATGGAGAAAATTTGGGAGGGGGGTAAAATTTACCCCCCAGCGCCGCGCGGGTTAACATCAAACCAACGCCTGACGAGAGAACGGCGTTCGGTTAACATTAAGCCAACGCCTGACGAGAGAACGGCGCTCGGTTAACATTAAACCAACGCCTGACGAGAGAACGGCGATCGGTTAACTTCAAACCAACGCCTGACGAGAGAACGGCGATCGGTTAACATTAAGCCAACGCCTGACGAGAGAACAACGCTCGGTTAACATCAAACCAACGCCTGACGAGAGAACGACTCGGTTAACATTAAACCAACGCCTGACGA
>JAXIVJ010010262.1:25000-47895 GCA_036785665.1 Chirona hameri
CCTTATGACCTGGCAAGGGACTGCGCTGGCTGCTTTGTCGCCCTGCCGACATGCCTCTCCGACCTGTCCAGGGGCCCCTCTGTGCTGACTAGGGGGCCCATTCGACGTGTTCAGGGGCCTTTCGGTCTGGCCAGGGGCCCCTCTGACATGCACAGGGCTCTTTTGAACGTCCAAGGGGCCCTCTGGTGTGACCCTAAAGGACCTCGGAAGTGCTCTAAACTCTGTAAAGACCATGCTTCGCGCGGTCTTCCGACTAGAGCCCTTCATGGACACATTTTCAGCCCCCATCCCGTTCCAGCCCATTCAGCTAGACCCAAACCCGTTCCAATCCGAATTCATGGTTGATGGGGCTCCCATTCCACCCGTTTTAGCATATTTCACTTTTTGTGGTGCTAAAAAATATATGGTTTGTCCCAAACCCGTTCCAACCCGTTACATTTCCAAAAAAAATGCCCCATTCCCACCCATTTCCATCCCGTTCCCATTCCCATACGGGATTCCCATTCCATGAAAGTTTCTACCTCCGAGGCAGATTATGTGCAAATTTGGTGTGTGGTTAGGGACCCCTCAGCCGCCACTTTCCCACAAGTCAGGGTGGGGTGCCTCTGCACGTGCGCACGTACACGCCCCTATTCTATATCTCAGGAACGGCTGATCCGATTGTGTTTAAATTGGTGTGTGGTTAGGGACCTCTCAGCCGCTACTTTCCCGCAAGTCGGGGATGGGGTGCCTCTGCACGTGCGCACGTGCTCACCCCTATTCTATATTTCAGGAACGGCTGAGGCGATTGTACTCAAAGTTGGTGTGTGGTTAGGGCCTAGGAGCCTCTTAGCCGCCACTTTCCCCACAAATGAGGGGTGGGGTGCCTCTGCACATGCGCAGGTACTCACCCTTTTTTGTATCTCAGAAACTACTTGCCCGATCGAGTTGAAATTCACCATACATTTCGTTTGCGCTCGCTCGTTCATCGCTAACTACGCGCCTTACTGGTAAATTGTATAAAAATATGAGTCCAAATCAACAAACTTACCCAAACACAGCCTGGCCCTTACATTTTTTTGCGACTTTGCCTACAACGGGTGCTAATCTTGCACCAGCGTGACAAAATACTGATTCCAAGTCATGTTCAGTAAGATTGTTAAATCATGAATTATACAAGAGTCCGCGGGCACGGCCACCGCCGGCCGACGGGCCGGTCAGGGTCAGGTCTAACCGGCGGTGGCCGCGCCGTGGCCTCTGACGTCACATCGTGTACAGCCTCGAAGTTGGCCGAGCCGGGCCGACGCCCAGTCTCGGTCAGAGGCTACGTTTGACAAATATGCTACATACAATTGTCTAAAAGTACCATTTGTAGCGATCGGAGGTGGCTGGAAATTTGTGACGATCTCGTTGAATAGCTGAGCTAGTGGACAGAGCTAGGTTTTTCAACATGCGTTGCACTGTTTGTCTGTGACTGGCCGAGGGCCCGCTCGGTAAGCCGGGTCGGCAGCGCGCAGTGCTCCACTCGCGTGTCGCGAGGGGCGATTCTGCGTGTGAGGCGCGGGCAGAAGTGCGCCTTAGTGCCGACACCGGGAGCGCTTGGCTTTGATGCAGCCGTGCAACGAACCAGACCATCTAATGGCTTTGCATTCTATGAAACATTATCGTGCAGAGCATGACGAATCGGTAGACATGCCATTGGTCTGCATTTTCGCCATACTATACGCGATAGCCCTGGCCAAACGAAAGGGGCGCGAATTCGGAAAAAATGTCGATTTAAAAAAGGCCCTCGATGGATTTTTTTTTACAAATGTACATCGCTGGATTCCGCGTGAGCTCAGCTTTCGAATGGTGCATCTCCCGTAGTTTGAGCCCTCCGAACCCTTCCAACGAACCGTGAGTGTGGTCTCAAACCACACACCAAATTTCAGCTTAATCGGTCCAGCCGTTTCTGAGTTACGGAACGGGGGTGTGCACGTGCAGTGTGACCCAGAGTTTGCCTTGCGCGACATTGCCAGTAGTGTTGTCTCAAACCACACACCAAATGTCAGCTTAATCGGTCCAGCCGTTTCTCAGCTATAGCAGGATAACGTTGTCTGACACCCCTGACGCGGCACGTGCCACGCGCCATGCTGACCCCTCGCGTGAGACGAAACATGTCAATAACATAATTGATTGAATGGGGCTATCAGATGGCGAAGACCGTTTGTCAATCGGATGCGGGATTCCAAAGATATAAGCTTCTGAAAAGCGTTACGGTCGGGCCGGGTTCGTTGGAAGGGCTCGGAGGGCTCAAACTACAGCATATGCACCATTCGAAAGCTCAGTTCACGCGGAATTCAGCGATGTAAGTTTTTCAAAGACCTGTCGAGGTTTTTTTTTATCGACATTTTGTCCGAATTCGCGCCCCTTTCGTTTGGCCAGAGCTATCGCGTATGGTATGGCGAAAATGCAGACCAATGGCATGTCTACCGATTCGTCATGCTCTGCACGACAAGGTATCATAGAATGCAAAGCCATTAGATGGTTTGGTTGGTTGCACGGCTGCATCAAAGCCAAGCGCTCCCGGTGTCGGCACTAAGGCGCACTTCTGCCCGTACCTCACACGCAGAATCGCCCCTCGCGACACGCGAGTGGAGCACTGCGCGCCGCCGACCCGGCTTACCGAGCGGGCCCTCGGCCAGTCACAGACAAACAGTGCAACGCATGTTGAAAAACCTAGCTCTGTCCACTAGCTCAGCTATTCAACGAGATCGTGACAAATTTCCAGCCACCTCCGATCGCTACAAATGGTGCTGTTAGACAATTGTATGCACCATATTTGCCAAACGTAGCCTCTGACCGGGACTGGGCGCCAGCCCGGCTCGGCCAACTTCGAGGATGTGCACGATGTGCCGTCAGAGGCCACAGCGCGGCCGCCGCCAGCCGGCTGGCCGGTCAGGGTCAGGTCATGACCTAATGACTAAAACCTGACCCTGACCCGGTCAGGGTCAGGTTTTGACCTGCATCTGACGTCACATCGTGTACAGCCTCGAAGTTGGCCGTGCCGGGCCGGCGGCCAGTCCCGGTCAGAGGCTACGTTTGGCAAATATGGTGCATACAATTGTCTAACAGCACCATTTGTAGCGATCGGAGGTGGCTGGAAATTTGTCACCATCTCGTTGAATAGCAGAGTTAGTGGACAGAGCTAGGTTTTCAACATGCGATGCATCATTTGTCCGTGACTGGCCGAAAGCCCGCTCCGTAAGCCGGGTCGGCGGCGCGCAGTGCTCAGCCCGCGTGTCGCGAGGGGCGATTCTGCGTGTGAGGCGCGGGCGGGAGTGCGCCGTAGTGCCGACACCGGGAGCGCTTAGCTTTGATACAGCCGTGCAACGAACCAGACCATCTAATGGCTTTGCATTCTATGAAACCTTATCGTGCAGAGCATGACGAATCGGTAGACATGCAATTGGTCTGCATTTTCGCCATACCCAATAGCGCTAGCCCTGACCAAACGAAAGGGGCGCGAATTCGGACAAAATGTCGATTTATAAAAAGCCCTCGACAGATTTTTGAAAAATTTACATCGCTGAATTATGCGTGAGCTGAGCTTTCCAATGATGCATCTCCCGTAGTTTGAGCCCTCCGAACCCTTCCAACGAACCGTGCGGGCCGGGTCGCATATATCCCAAGTGTATACAGCTGGCGGGCGTGTTTGGAAATAGCAACCACTTGCGAGACATAAGTCAGTCAAAAATATAGATTTTGCCTCTTTTTGGGGGGGAGGGGGGCATCGTCCATACTTGGTCTCCAATATATCTTCCGTTAAAAAAAAAAATTGGGATGACAAAAATGATTTTTTGGGGGGGAACAGCTTTTCAAACTTTTCCAAATTTTTCAAACATATTCAAAACCGGAAGAAAAACCGGAGAACCAACTATGGACGATGCCCCCCCCCCCCCAAGCAATATCTATATTTTTTGCTGACTTATGTCTCCCAAGTGGTTGCTATTTCCAAACACGCCCGCCAGCTGTATACACTTGGGAAATATGCGGCCGGGTCGGGTCGGCCGCTTATATGCGAGAAAAAATCCTGTATTCAGTGAGGACTCGCGAGCGCTTCGCGCCTTCGCTCGTAATAAGAGACTAGAGATACAATTTGACTGAACTTTCGTTATGGGGTTCCTAACATCATACGGGTTGATATATTATCTGAATACCTATCTATATTGCTATTTGATAAGCGTCTGTCTGTCGGTCCTGTCGGTCTGTCTCTGTCTGTCTGTCTCTGTCTGTCTGTCTGTCTGTCTGTCTGTCTCTGTCTGTCTGTCTGTCTGTCTGTCTCTGTCTGTCTGTCTGTCTCTGTCTGTCTGTCTGTCTGTCTCTGTCTGTCTGTCTGTCTGTCTCTGTCTGTATGTCTGTATGTCTGTCTGTCTGTCTGTCTGTCTGTCTGTCTGTCTGTCTGTCTGTCTGTCTGTCTGTCTGTCTGTCTGTCTGTCTGTCTGTCTGTCTGTCTGTCTCTGTCTGTCTCTGTCTGTCTCTATCTGTCTCTGTCTGTCTCTGTCTGTCTCTGTCTGTCTCTGTCTGTCTCTGTCTGTCTATGTCTGTCTCTGTCTGTCTCTGTCTGTCTCTGTCTGTCTCTGTCTGTCTCTGTCTGTCTCTGTCTGTCTCTGTCTGTCTCTGTCTGTCTCTGTCTGTCTCTGTCTGTCTCTGTCTGTCTCTGTCTGTCTCTGTCTGTCTCTGTCTGTCTCTGTCTGTTTGTCTCTGTATGTCTGTCTCTGTATGTCTGTCTGTCTGTCTGTCTGTCTGTCTGTCTGTCTGTCTGTCTGTCTGTCTGTCTGTCTGTCTGTCTGTCTGTCTGTCTGTCTGTCTGTCTGTCTGTCTGTCTGTCTGTCTGTCTGTCTGTCTGTCTGTCTGTCTGTCTGTCTGTCTGTCTGTCTGTCTGTCTGTCTGTCTGTCTGTCTGTCTGTCTGTCTGTCTGTCTGTCTGTCTGTCTGTCTGTCTGTCTGTCTGTCTGTCTGTCTGTCTGTCTGTCTGTCTGTCTGTCTGTCTGTCTGTCTGTCTGTCTGTCTGTCTGTCTGTCTGTCTGTCTGTCTGTCTGTCTGTCTGTCTGTCTGTCTGTCTGTCTGTCTGTCTGTCTGTCTGTCTGTCTGTCTGTCTGTCTGTCTGTCTGTCTGTCTGTCTGTCTGTCTGTCTGTCTGTCTGTCTGTCTGTCTGTCTGTCTGTCTGTCTGTCTCTGTCTGTCTCTGTCTGTCTCTGTCTGTCTCTGTCTGTCTCTGTCTGTCTCTGTCTGTCTCTGTCTGTCTCTGTCTGTCTCTGTCTGTCTCTGTCTGTCTCTGTCTGTCTCTGTCTGTCTCTGTCTGTCTCTGTCTGTCTCTGTCTGTCTCTGTCTGTCTCTGTCTGTCTCTGTCTGTCTCTGTCTGTCTCTGTCTGTCTCTGTCTGTCTCTGTCTGTCTCTGTCTGTCTCTGTCTGTCTCTGTCTGTCTCTGTCTGTCTCTGTCTGTCTCTGTCTGTCTCTGTCTGTCTCTGTCTGTCTCTGTCTGTCTCTGTCTGTCTCTGTCTGTCTCTGTCTGTCTCTGTCTGTCTCTGTCTGTCTCTGTCTGTCTCTGTCTGTCTCTGTCTGTCTCTGTCTGTCTCTGTCTGTCTCTGTCTGTCTCTGTCTGTCTCTGTCTGTCTCTGTCTGTCTCTGTCTGTCTCTGTCTGTCTCTGTCTGTCTCTGTCTGTCTCTGTCTGTCTCTGTCTGTCTCTGTCTGTCTCTGTCTGTCTCTGTCTGTCTCTGTCTGTCTCTGTCTGTCTCTGTCTGTCTCTGTCTGTCTCTGTCTGTCTCTGTCTGTCTCTGTCTGTCTCTGTCTGTCTCTGTCTGTCTCTGTCTGTCTCTGTCTGTCTCTGTCTGTCTCTGTCTGTCTCTGTCTGTCTCTGTCTGTCTCTGTCTGTCTCTGTCTGTCTCTGTCTGTCTCTGTCTGTCTCTGTCTGTCTCTGTCTGTCTCTGTCTGTCTCTGTCTGTCTCTGTCTGTCTCTGTCTGTCTCTGTCTGTCTCTGTCTGTCTCTGTCTGTCTCTGTCTGTCTCTGTCTGTCTCTGTCTGTCTCTGTCTGTCTCTGTCTGTCTCTGTCTGTCTCTGTCTGTCTCTGTCTGTCTCTGTCTGTCTCTGTCTGTCTCTGTCTGTCTCTGTCTGTCTCTGTCTGTCTCTGTCTGTCTCTGTCTGTCTCTGTCTGTCTCTGTCTGTCTCTGTCTGTCTCTGTCTGTCTCTGTCTGTCTCTGTCTGTCTCTGTCTGTCTCTGTCTGTCTCTGTCTGTCTCTGTCTGTCTCTGTCTGTCTCTGTCTGTCTCTGTCTGTCTCTGTCTGTCTCTGTCTGTCTCTGTCTGTCTCTGTCTGTCTCTGTCTGTCTCTGTCTGTCTCTGTCTGTCTCTGTCTGTCTCTGTCTGTCTCTGTCTGTCTCTGTCTGTCTCTGTCTGTCTCTGTCTGTCTCTGTCTGTCTCTGTCTGTCTCTGTCTGTCTCTGTCTGTCTCTGTCTGTCTCTGTCTGTCTCTGTCTGTCTCTGTCTGTCTCTGTCTGTCTCTGTCTGTCTCTGTCTGTCTCTGTCTGTCTCTGTCTGTCTCTGTCTGTCTCTGTCTGTCTCTGTCTGTCTCTGTCTGTCTCTGTCTGTCTCTGTCTGTCTCTGTCTGTCTCTGTCTGTCTCTGTCTGTCTCTGTCTGTCTCTGTCTGTCTCTGTCTGTCTCTGTCTGTCTCTGTCTGTCTCTGTCTGTCTCTGTCTGTCTCTGTCTGTCTCTGTCTGTCTCTGTCTGTCTCTGTCTGTCTCTGTCTGTCTCTGTCTGTCTCTGTCTGTCTCTGTCTGTCTCTGTCTGTCTCTGTCTGTCTCTGTCTGTCTCTGTCTGTCTCTGTCTGTCTCTGTCTGTCTCTGTCTGTCTCTGTCTGTCTCTGTCTGTCTCTGTCTGTCTCTGTCTGTCTCTGTCTGTCTCTGTCTGTCTCTGTCTGTCTCTGTCTGTCTCTGTCTGTCTCTGTCTGTCTCTGTCTGTCTCTGTCTGTCTCTGTCTGTCTCTGTCTGTCTCTGTCTGTCTCTGTCTGTCTCTGTCTGTCTCTGTCTGTCTCTGTCTGTCTCTGTCTGTCTCTGTCTGTCTCTGTCTGTCTCTGTCTGTCTCTGTCTGTCTCTGTCTGTCTCTGTCTGTCTCTGTCTGTCTCTGTCTGTCTCTGTCTGTCTCTGTCTGTCTCTGTCTGTCTCTGTCTGTCTCTGTCTGTCTCTGTCTGTCTCTGTCTGTCTCTGTCTGTCTCTGTCTGTCTCTGTCTGTCTCTGTCTGTCTCTGTCTGTCTCTGTCTGTCTCTGTCTGTCTCTGTCTGTCTCTGTCTGTCTCTGTCTGTCTCTGTCTGTCTCTGTCTGTCTCTGTCTGTCTCTGTCTGTCTCTGTCTGTCTCTGTCTGTCTCTGTCTGTCTCTGTCTGTCTCTGTCTGTCTCTGTCTGTCTCTGTCTGTCTCTGTCTGTCTCTGTCTGTCTCTGTCTGTCTCTGTCTGTCTCTGTCTGTCTCTGTCTGTCTCTGTCTGTCTCTGTCTGTCTCTGTCTGTCTCTGTCTGTCTCTGTCTGTCTCTGTCTGTCTCTGTCTGTCTCTGTCTGTCTCTGTCTGTCTCTGTCTGTCTCTGTCTGTCTCTGTCTGTCTCTGTCTGTCTCTGTCTGTCTCTGTCTGTCTCTGTCTGTCTCTGTCTGTCTCTGTCTGTCTCTGTCTGTCTCTGTCTGTCTCTGTCTGTCTCTGTCTGTCTCTGTCTGTCTCTGTCTGTCTCTGTCTGTCTCTGTCTGTCTCTGTCTGTCTCTGTCTGTCTCTGTCTGTCTCTGTCTGTCTCTGTCTGTCTCTGTCTGTCTCTGTCTGTCTCTGTCTGTCTCTGTCTGTCTCTGTCTGTCTCTGTCTGTCTCTGTCTGTCTCTGTCTGTCTCTGTCTGTCTCTGTCTGTCTCTGTCTGTCTCTGTCTGTCTCTGTCTGTCTCTGTCTGTCTCTGTCTGTCTCTGTCTGTCTCTGTCTGTCTCTGTCTGTCTCTGTCTGTCTCTGTCTGTCTCTGTCTGTCTCTGTCTGTCTCTGTCTGTCTCTGTCTGTCTCTGTCTGTCTCTGTCTGTCTCTGTCTGTCTCTGTCTGTCTCTGTCTGTCTCTGTCTGTCTCTGTCTGTCTCTGTCTGTCTCTGTCTGTCTCTGTCTGTCTCTGTCTGTCTCTGTCTGTCTCTGTCTGTCTCTGTCTGTCTCTGTCTGTCTCTGTCTGTCTCTGTCTGTCTCTGTCTGTCTCTGTCTGTCTCTGTCTGTCTCTGTCTGTCTCTGTCTGTCTCTGTCTGTCTCTGTCTGTCTCTGTCTGTCTCTGTCTGTCTCTGTCTGTCTCTGTCTGTCTCTGTCTGTCTCTGTCTGTCTCTGTCTGTCTCTGTCTGTCTCTGTCTGTCTCTGTCTGTCTCTGTCTGTCTCTGTCTGTCTCTGTCTGTCTCTGTCTGTCTCTGTCTGTCTCTGTCTGTCTCTGTCTGTCTCTGTCTGTCTCTGTCTGTCTCTGTCTGTCTCTGTCTGTCTCTGTCTGTCTCTGTCTGTCTCTGTCTGTCTCTGTCTGTCTCTGTCTGTCTCTGTCTGTCTCTGTCTGTCTCTGTCTGTCTCTGTCTGTCTCTGTCTGTCTCTGTCTGTCTCTGTCTGTCTCTGTCTGTCTCTGTCTGTCTCTGTCTGTCTCTGTCTGTCTCTGTCTGTCTCTGTCTGTCTCTGTCTGTCTCTGTCTGTCTCTGTCTGTCTCTGTCTGTCTCTGTCTGTCTCTGTCTGTCTCTGTCTGTCTCTGTCTGTCTCTGTCTGTCTCTGTCTGTCTCTGTCTGTCTCTGTCTGTCTCTGTCTGTCTCTGTCTGTCTCTGTCTGTCTCTGTCTGTCTCTGTCTGTCTCTGTCTGTCTCTGTCTGTCTCTGTCTGTCTCTGTCTGTCTCTGTCTGTCTCTGTCTGTCTCTGTCTGTCTCTGTCTGTCTCTGTCTGTCTCTGTCTGTCTCTGTCTGTCTCTGTCTGTCTCTGTCTGTCTCTGTCTGTCTCTGTCTGTCTCTGTCTGTCTCTGTCTGTCTCTGTCTGTCTCTGTCTGTCTCTGTCTGTCTCTGTCTGTCTCTGTCTGTCTCTGTCTGTCTCTGTCTGTCTCTGTCTGTCTCTGTCTGTCTCTGTCTGTCTCTGTCTGTCTCTGTCTGTCTCTGTCTGTCTCTGTCTGTCTCTGTCTGTCTCTGTCTGTCTCTGTCTGTCTCTGTCTGTCTCTGTCTGTCTCTGTCTGTCTCTGTCTGTCTCTGTCTGTCTCTGTCTGTCTCTGTCTGTCTCTGTCTGTCTCTGTCTGTCTCTGTCTGTCTCTGTCTGTCTCTGTCTGTCTCTGTCTGTCTCTGTCTGTCTCTGTCTGTCTCTGTCTGTCTCTGTCTGTCTCTGTCTGTCTCTGTCTGTCTCTGTCTGTCTCTGTCTGTCTCTGTCTGTCTCTGTCTGTCTCTGTCTGTCTCTGTCTGTCTCTGTCTGTCTCTGTCTGTCTCTGTCTGTCTCTGTCTGTCTCTGTCTGTCTCTGTCTGTCTCTGTCTGTCTCTGTCTGTCTCTGTCTGTCTCTGTCTGTCTCTGTCTGTCTCTGTCTGTCTCTGTCTGTCTCTGTCTGTCTCTGTCTGTCTCTGTCTGTCTCTGTCTGTCTCTGTCTGTCTCTGTCTGTCTCTGTCTGTCTCTGTCTGTCTCTGTCTGTCTCTGTCTGTCTCTGTCTGTCTCTGTCTGTCTCTGTCTGTCTCTGTCTGTCTCTGTCTGTCTCTGTCTGTCTCTGTCTGTCTCTGTCTGTCTCTGTCTGTCTCTGTCTGTCTCTGTCTGTCTCTGTCTGTCTCTGTCTGTCTCTGTCTGTCTCTGTCTGTCTCTGTCTGTCTCTGTCTGTCTCTGTCTGTCTCTGTCTGTCTCTGTCTGTCTCTGTCTGTCTCTGTCTGTCTCTGTCTGTCTCTGTCTGTCTCTGTCTGTCTCTGTCTGTCTCTGTCTGTCTCTGTCTGTCTCTGTCTGTCTCTGTCTGTCTCTGTCTGTCTCTGTCTGTCTCTGTCTGTCTCTGTCTGTCTCTGTCTGTCTCTGTCTGTCTCTGTCTGTCTCTGTCTGTCTCTGTCTGTCTCTGTCTGTCTCTGTCTGTCTCTGTCTGTCTCTGTCTGTCTCTGTCTGTCTCTGTCTGTCTCTGTCTGTCTCTGTCTGTCTCTGTCTGTCTCTGTCTGTCTCTGTCTGTCTCTGTCTGTCTCTGTCTGTCTCTGTCTGTCTCTGTCTGTCTCTGTCTGTCTCTGTCTGTCTCTGTCTGTCTCTGTCTGTCTCTGTCTGTCTCTGTCTGTCTCTGTCTGTCTCTGTCTGTCTCTGTCTGTCTCTGTCTGTCTCTGTCTGTCTCTGTCTGTCTCTGTCTGTCTCTGTCTGTCTCTGTCTGTCTCTGTCTGTCTCTGTCTGTCTCTGTCTGTCTCTGTCTGTCTCTGTCTGTCTCTGTCTGTCTCTGTCTGTCTCTGTCTGTCTCTGTCTGTCTCTGTCTGTCTCTGTCTGTCTCTGTCTGTCTCTGTCTGTCTCTGTCTGTCTCTGTCTGTCTCTGTCTGTCTCTGTCTGTCTCTGTCTGTCTCTGTCTGTCTCTGTCTGTCTCTGTCTGTCTCTGTCTGTCTCTGTCTGTCTCTGTCTGTCTCTGTCTGTCTCTGTCTGTCTCTGTCTGTCTCTGTCTGTCTCTGTCTGTCTCTGTCTGTCTCTGTCTGTCTCTGTCTGTCTCTGTCTGTCTCTGTCTGTCTCTGTCTGTCTCTGTCTGTCTCTGTCTGTCTCTGTCTGTCTCTGTCTGTCTCTGTCTGTCTCTGTCTGTCTCTGTCTGTCTCTGTCTGTCTCTGTCTGTCTCTGTCTGTCTCTGTCTGTCTCTGTCTGTCTCTGTCTGTCTCTGTCTGTCTCTGTCTGTCTCTGTCTGTCTCTGTCTGTCTCTGTCTGTCTCTGTCTGTCTCTGTCTGTCTCTGTCTGTCTCTGTCTGTCTCTGTCTGTCTCTGTCTGTCTCTGTCTGTCTCTGTCTGTCTCTGTCTGTCTCTGTCTGTCTCTGTCTGTCTCTGTCTGTCTCTGTCTGTCTCTGTCTGTCTCTGTCTGTCTCTGTCTGTCTCTGTCTGTCTCTGTCTGTCTCTGTCTGTCTCTGTCTGTCTCTGTCTGTCTCTGTCTGTCTCTGTCTGTCTCTGTCTGTCTCTGTCTGTCTCTGTCTGTCTCTGTCTGTCTCTGTCTGTCTCTGTCTGTCTCTGTCTGTCTCTGTCTGTCTCTGTCTGTCTCTGTCTGTCTCTGTCTGTCTCTGTCTGTCTCTGTCTGTCTCTGTCTGTCTCTGTCTGTCTCTGTCTGTCTCTGTCTGTCTCTGTCTGTCTCTGTCTGTCTCTGTCTGTCTCTGTCTGTCTCTGTCTGTCTCTGTCTGTCTCTGTCTGTCTCTGTCTGTCTCTGTCTGTCTCTGTCTGTCTCTGTCTGTCTCTGTCTGTCTCTGTCTGTCTCTGTCTGTCTCTGTCTGTCTCTGTCTGTCTCTGTCTGTCTCTGTCTGTCTCTGTCTGTCTCTGTCTGTCTCTGTCTGTCTCTGTCTGTCTCTGTCTGTCTCTGTCTGTCTCTGTCTGTCTCTGTCTGTCTCTGTCTGTCTCTGTCTGTCTCTGTCTGTCTCTGTCTGTCTCTGTCTGTCTCTGTCTGTCTCTGTCTGTCTCTGTCTGTCTCTGTCTGTCTCTGTCTGTCTCTGTCTGTCTCTGTCTGTCTCTGTCTGTCTCTGTCTGTCTCTGTCTGTCTCTGTCTGTCTCTGTCTGTCTCTGTCTGTCTCTGTCTGTCTCTGTCTGTCTCTGTCTGTCTCTGTCTGTCTCTGTCTGTCTCTGTCTGTCTCTGTCTGTCTCTGTCTGTCTCTGTCTGTCTCTGTCTGTCTCTGTCTGTCTCTGTCTGTCTCTGTCTGTCTCTGTCTGTCTCTGTCTGTCTCTGTCTGTCTCTGTCTGTCTCTGTCTGTCTCTGTCTGTCTCTGTCTGTCTCTGTCTGTCTCTGTCTGTCTCTGTCTGTCTCTGTCTGTCTCTGTCTGTCTCTGTCTGTCTCTGTCTGTCTCTGTCTGTCTCTGTCTGTCTCTGTCTGTCTCTGTCTGTCTCTGTCTGTCTCTGTCTGTCTCTGTCTGTCTCTGTCTGTCTCTGTCTGTCTCTGTCTGTCTCTGTCTGTCTCTGTCTGTCTCTGTCTGTCTCTGTCTGTCTCTGTCTGTCTCTGTCTGTCTCTGTCTGTCTCTGTCTGTCTCTGTCTGTCTCTGTCTGTCTCTGTCTGTCTCTGTCTGTCTCTGTCTGTCTCTGTCTGTCTCTGTCTGTCTCTGTCTGTCTCTGTCTGTCTCTGTCTGTCTCTGTCTGTCTCTGTCTGTCTCTGTCTGTCTCTGTCTGTCTCTGTCTGTCTCTGGCTGGCTGTCTGTCTGTCTGTCTGTCTGGCTGTCTGTCTGTCTGTCTGGCTGTCTGGCTGTCTGTCTGTCTGGCTGTCTGGCTGTCTGGCTGTCGTCCGTCCGTCCGTCCGTCCGTCCGTCCGTCCGTCCGTCCGTCCGTCCGTCCGTCCGTCCGTCCGTCCGTCCGTCCGTCCGTCCGTCCGTCCGTCCGTCCGTCCGTCCGTCCGTCCGTCCGTCCGTCCGTCCGTCCGTCCGTCCGTCCGTCCGTCCGTCCGTCCGTCCGTCCGTCCGTCCGTCCGTCCGTCCGTCCGTCCGTCCGTCCGTCCGTCCGTCCGTCCGTCCGTCCGTCCGTCCGTCCGTCCGTCCGTCCGTCCGTCCGTCCGTCCGTCCGTCCGTCCGTCCGTCCGTCCGTCCGTCCGTCCGTCCGTCCGTCCGTCCGTCTGTCCGTCTCTGTCCGTCTCTGTCCGTCTCTGTCCGTCCGTCCGTCTCTGTCTCTGTCTGTCTGTCTCTGTCTGGTCTTTGTGGATGACTTGCTGCTGCAAATCGCCGACACTAAATAGGTCGCCGTCGTCGTGCATCGATGAGCTTCGGATTGAATTGCCAGTTTTTGTATTGTTTGTTAATTGTAAAGGATAAGTGGGCATATAATCACAACAACCAGAACGCAAAATATATTTTCCACACCATTGCGTAAAAAAGCAATACGGGAGAAGCCCGGGGTTGGATGGAAACCGAAAAGTAACTTGCAAGTACCGGTCGTTAAAGGAAATAGTTCACCTTCAACATTAGTTTTAAACTGATATAGCAGTTTTGTAGCCCGTGTTGGGAAACCCCTATCTGCAAGTTTTCTTGACTGAAAAGACTTTCCAGCCGAATATATTTGATTTTTTTGGCGAAAGAATGTTGTACTGGTTCTAGCCCGGGCAGAGGCTATACCATCAGCCAATCAGCTTGCAGCTGGTGCTAGCAAGCGAACGCCGGCCGCCGGTTGGCACATCTCCAATGCGAGTCTATCCTAACGCGACTACTTTCGAATCTGATTGGCTGAACCATTTTTTTTACATTCGCGTGACGTAAGGACTCTGACTCAGAGAGTATGCATATAGTTTTTATAAACAATACAAATGTACGACCTTATGTCCTGAATCGGCGCGATATAAGGTCATTTTTGACAATATAACAAGAAATTGTATTAAAAATATAATCATCGTGTTTGGTAAAAAAAAAATCAAATGTGAACTATTTCCTTTAAAAGTGTGGAACGCTTATCGGTAGGAAACTGCTAATATCTCTCGGAAGGAATTTTTATATGCAAAATGCGATGAATTTACATCATATTTTGGCCTCGTCTGTCGATTTCAAGTGCTAACTCCATTTGTGTGGGAAAAGGTCATTATTTCCCTTTAAAGGGATGCAGGCCAATATGGCAATATGGATGCAGGCCAATATGGCAATATGTATATATGCAGGCCAATATTGGCCTTGCAGGCCAATATGGAGTTTTTGGTGTGTATTGGTAGATTAAGCGTGTCCGATTTCACCTGCAAAATTTGGTTCCCGAAACTCCACTCATTAGATTTTAAAAAATACATTTGCACCACTCATGATTGGCACACATTCGTGAAATTGGAGTCGCCCCATCACTATTTAGAATCACTTCTTTACAATTTACAATTTGGAATATTGCAATTTCAACATCACCATTCCGTCAGTGCACTTTACAGTTAAAATGCGTATACAGTTAATTATATTTTCAACAACCATAGCCTATTTCATAATAAAACATGAATAACACAGTAAGAATGTCTATGGCTCGACTTTGGGGCCGTGGGAGATTTGTGACCAATACCTTATAACACAGATAGACTTTTCAAGGTCAAGTCCGGCGAATTCGGACGCTTCGGCTTTGGGCGGGCGCCAATTTCACAGCCAAATTGGATGATAGCGGCCATAATGAATCTAGTACTGAGCACAGCTGGGACCAACGTTTTGGAGTCAGAAGTAAATAAAAAATTAATTGCCGATACCCTGCTTTAGGTGCTGCAGGAACAAGTTGGAGCTTGAGCATACACGATTGTTGATCCCCACAATTCATTAAAGTTGTTTTTTTTTAGAAATCCTCCGGAGGTGGCAATATCCCTTTAAAGAAAATAGTTCACCTTCGGAAAATTTCTCAGAACACGATTTTATTATATTTTCGAATACAGTTTCTTTTTTCTTTTCAAAAATGGTCCTACATTGCTCCAATTCAGGACAGAAGGTCGTAAATTAGTAATGTTATGGTGTGTGTTATTGGTCTGCGCATGCTCCATTCAGTGCTGGCACTCTCAGACGGTACGGTATATCATATATGCGCCGCATTCCTTCGCCAAAAAGTCAAATATCTTCGGATGGAGAGTCTTTTCAGCCAATGGAAGTTGCAGATAGGGATTTCTCAACACGGGCTACAAAACTGCTATTTCAGTTCAAAACCCCATGTTGAAGGTGAACTATTTCCTTTAAATGAGCTGGCAGGATGGCATGAACCATCTCAACGCTTACATAACCGCGAAAATTGCCCCTCCTTCCCCGTAAGCCTTCATTCCCTCCGCCAGCCACAATGACTGCCAGCAGCGTGACCTTGGCTCATGTCCAAGGTCGTCTGGGCGACGCCGCCGGGTGGGCGGCTAGCGGCGGATGAATGCCCCCCCCCCCCTCTCCTCCTCCTCCTCCTCCTCCTCCTCCTCCTCCTCCTCCTCCTCCTCCTCCTCCTCCTCCTCCTCCTCCTCCTCCTCCTCCTCCTCCTCCTCCTCCTC
The DNA here is from genome assembly GCA_036785665.1 of Chirona hameri. Lineage (NCBI taxonomy): Eukaryota > Metazoa > Arthropoda > Thecostraca > Balanomorpha > Balanidae > Chirona > Chirona hameri. Next base: position 40,093 of record JAXIVJ010010262.1, read on the forward strand.
CTCCTCCTCCTCCTCCTCCTCAGCTGACTGGCTGGCTGCCGGCGGGGGGACGTGGTCGCCAGACGGCCGTGACGCGACATAGCGCGTTCATGGGCGGGGGATGCGGGCACCCAGCCAGATGTAACGGTGAAGGTTATAAGGCAAGCGAGGGCACTTGGGTGGCGGCGCCAAGTGCCGGTATGCGCGAAGCTATTCTGATAGGATCGTTCAGTCAATGGATGAGTCACTCTTGGTGGCTGGATCAGGGGGATAGTGTTGCACCATGTTTGGCTTGTTTGAGGCCTCGGATGTATGCATGCGTGACGCTGACGGGTCTGTAGTCAGCTAAATTGCAATCGGTGAAATAGGAGAAGGCAGACTCCTCGGCTACGCAGTGTTGCAATGGTGTTTGTGGTTCAGCCAGGCCGAATCAGCCTGGCCAATGTGGCATGGTTGCACTGATAGGCATTATTGTTATCACTTTGCATACATGATTAAAGGGGGGGTGCCTATTCACATCGCTTATTTGTGGTTAATGACACTAGTTTATAGAACATAAGTTTCTGAATCGAACCATGCCTTTCATTTTGCCAGATTCACACTAGTTGCTGAGATATTCCAAAGACCCCAGGAACTGGCTGGTAGCAAAAAGTTATCGGGTAGACCCCAGAGGGCTTTCGCTACTAGAAGTACTGCAACTGTCGATTAAACTGCTAGCATGTCGCGCAGGCATTTCGACAAAACAGTTCATGCGAGCTGATAGCAGCAACAGTACCGTCTGTCCCCCTACTCGCATCGCTTGATGGCCATTTTTGGCGACGAAGATATCAATTTAGAGCTACGAAACTTGCACATAATAGAATTCACAGTGGCAAAAACATGCTGTGCAAAACTTGTCTCTATGATGTGACCGTAATTGTATTGTCTTAGGTGCGCCGTTTTACACAACATCGTCTTGCGATAGTGCTGTGCGGGTCGTTCTCATAAGGTATCGAAACGAAAAATAAGCAAAAACAACGACTGATGTTAAACATCGACTGATGTTAAAAATCCAGATGTGAATTTCATCGTATCCAACAATCAAACCACTACTTACCGTACCGTATGATTTGTTTTTTAACATTCCAAAACAGTAGGCACACTTCAAACATTTATTATTTGGCTGGGGGATCCAGAGGCGCGTAACTTTGTTGCGCGCTACCCTTACGCCCGCGCTTCATGAGCGCGCAAGTTGGCGCGGAAGGAAGTCGGAGGGATCCAAAAGAAAGAGGAGCTGATCGGAGTTATTTAGTACGTAAGTCAGCGCGTAGCATTTAAATGCCCGATGTACGCCGGTTTAACCCTCGCCCTACGGGGGGGCTGACAGGCCCCCCTGAGGTTTTTCTTGGAATAACTTTTGACACATGGGGCGCATCTTGCTGAAATTTTTGGTAGCTGAGTTTGCAACAATTATACGTAGGCTGTAAAAATTTATTTGAAATTGGTTAAGCATTTTGGGAGATAATAATGTTTTGATGACGTCATGTTGGTAAAAAAAAGATAAATATTTGAAAAATCGTAGAAAACAGAGTTTAAAAGTAAATTTTAGACTCAATTCACCAAAGATACAAAATGGCATTTTCTTTAAAATGGCAATCTCAGATTTGCAAAATTTTGGGTTTTTGACCCCTAAAATTTAAAAAAAAACTGATTGTTTTTGGAAAAATCCCCACAAAATTAAAATTTTCAAAGATATTAGAAAAACCGGAATATATGTTTGATAACTGAGTATGGACCATACTCATACCAAATTTCAAAGTAATACCTCCATTATTGACTGAGTGATGGTTTCCTAAGTGTAAGAAACTGATGCCGTCATTTTTGTTTAATAACTTTTTTATATTTTTGGACAAGATACGAACAAATAATTACTTTTTTTGTATTTCTGAGCCAAAACTGGTCTAGGAACATGCCTTTTTATTTACATTTATCAATTTATAATTTTGAGGTTTTCTGAAGAGCAAAATCGCTGTTCTGGACGTGGTAAATCCGAGGTCATTCACTTGACCTGGAAGGTCACCCGTTGACCTGAAACCTAAAAATCGCATACTGTTAGATTCCTCTCATGACAGGCAACATGCTGGTTCTTACCGCATTGCTCTAAGTTGCTTGGTTTGGAAGTTAACAGGGGGGCCTGTCAGCCCCCCCCCCCCCCCCCGTAGGGCGAAGGTGAAAAAAGCTCCCGTAGGGCGAGGATTAAAGGTCAGACAGCCCAGCTGACTTAGTAGTAGCTCGCTCGTAAGGTCGATAGTTCCATCGGTGTCAGGGAAATGTTCCGCCTTATGAATAGCGGGCCTGAGGAGCATCCACATTTATTCGGTGGAAGAGGGAGGGGTAGTTTCTGAGGCATCAGGTACAGCTTACCCACACTTCCTCATGAGCTGTCGTGGCCGGTGTCATTTCCCGCCTCAATCGGCGTGTGACGCTCCGAGAAGCGGTCGTAACTGGCCGGTGTCATGACTTGGTCGTCATCTTGTACACCTGGGACCGATTGAAACACAGCAGGGATCATGTCCATGATCTATTAGCTGATCTTGTCCACGGTTGTCGGAGGTGGTCCTCCTCCAGTTGCCATACGTTCACGGTTGTGGGTGGCGTCACTGCTCTTTCTTCGCTTTACCCTTGAGGTCACGCCAAAGGTGTGTGAGCTGCTTCGACGTTCTCTTGGTCAGACTTGCGTCCATGTTGAATGATGAGGTCAGCTGCTCCCACCAGGGGCGGATCCAGAAAATCTTCAAATATCGTCTTGAAAACCGGGTTTCAATAACGATAGGACAATTATTTGAATGTCATCATGTTTGTCACGTCAAGGCGCATTCAGCCATACCTGTCGCAACCGGGTTAGGTTACATCCAAAATTTGACCACAGGTCAAGGTCATGTGGTGACCTAGGTAGTTCATGTTGCATGAGAGGCGCATCTCGGCCAAATGAGCAGAACGGTGTCAGTTGCATACCTTTGTCAGTCATAAGTTATTGGCAAAAAGCACCGGTGACCTCATATGGCCTCAGCTGACCTGGTAGGGACCATTGAACTACAATTGTACCTGGGTCATCAAGAATGACATTTTCTTTGAAAATGCTCATGTTTTAACACGCGTACCGACGGGGGTCCGCGCCAACTTCAAACCGACGGGGGGTCGGATACCCCCCCCCCCCCCCCCCGATAGTGTAGCTATGCAACGCAGCGACAAGCGGGAAAACTTTAGATAGCTCGAAACATGCTCTATGGAAAGAGCGAGGTCATTTTAGATTAGGTCAATATTGAGATCTTTGTTTTCATGAATAACTTTTGACAGGAGCATGATTAAGAAATACCGTTTTCATCATTGTGTTTTTTCTCGTCGAGACGCATCGAATGATATATCAGGTGACCTAGTTAATCATATAAAAAAATGGCATGGCCTGGGGCCAAGTCAAGGTCAGGTCAGTTTTAAGGTCACGTTTTACATCAATCGATGCGTCTCGACGAGCCAAACACTATGGTGAAAATATAATTGCTCTACCTTGATTTGGTAAAGAGTTATTGAAGAAAAAACCAACGTGAACTCTGGGTCACCTGAATTGCTGATTTTTGTTTACTTTTCCTAAAATAGTCTGGGCAGATTGTCTGAAAATTTAAAAACGATAGCTTAACCCTCGCCCTACGGGAGCTTTTTCACCTTCCCCTACGGGGGTCCTAAAAGACCCCCCTGTTAACTTCCAAACCAAACCACATAGAACAACGCGGTAAGAACCTACATGTTGCCTGTCATATTTGGAATCTCCCGGTATGCAATTTTTAGGTTTTGGGTCAACGAGTGACCTAGGTCAAGTGAATGACCTCGATCGACCACGTTCAGAACAGCGATTTTGCTCTGTCAGAAAACCTCAAAATGAGAAATTGGTAAATGTAAATAAAAAGGCATGTTCCTAGACCAGTGTTGTCCAGAAATACAGAAAAGGTAATTATTTATTCGTATCTAGTTAAAAAAAAGGTAAAAAAGGTTATTTAAAACAATGACGTCATGAATTTCTTACACTTGGGAGCCATCACTCAGTCAAAAATAGAGATATTTCTTTGGAATTTGGTTTGAGTATTGTCCATACTCAGTTCTCTCACATATATTCCGGTTTCTTAACATCTTTGAAAATTTTGATTTTGTGGTGATTTCCCCCCCCCCCCCCAAAACACATTTTTTCAATCAGACACCACAAACATCTCCATCACCACAGACAATCAGACATCAATCAGACACCACATCTTCCACTAGGAGCATCACAGCTTTCAATAGGGGAATCATATCTTCCTGCAGAGGCATCACATCTTTCACCTAGGGGCATCATATCTTCCAGTGGAGACATGACATACACTAGGGGCGTCTCATCTTCCACTAGGGGCATCACATCTTCCACTAGAAACATTGTACTTTCTATTAGAGGTATCACATTTTCCAATAGGGCCTTAACGTCTTCCACTAGGGGCATCACAGCTTTCAGTAGTTGCGTCACATTCTCCACTAGGGACATCGCATCTTCTACAAGGGGGCATCCCTTCTTCCACTAGGGGCATCACATCTTCCACTGTGACTAAGGATCATCACATCCCTCACTTGGGAATCACGTCTCTCACGATTAAGTGGGTAGCACGACACTAGTTTGGGGGCATAATGTTCCACAATGGAGTTGAAATTCTATAAGTGGGGAATCACGATCCGGGCATACCGCATTTGCGGTATTTGCGGTATAGTAGCTACGCCCTTGACTACTAGCAGTACCTATATTTCTGGCAAAAGGCGTTAAGCAGACTCGGTAAACAACAATGATTTTCGGGTTGAGTTATAAAGTATCATCTTCTTCCATGTATGCAGAAGTGCACGCGATACTCGATAGTAACTGACCATTAACACGCGCAGTGGAGAGGGGTATGCCACTAACACGCAGTGGAGGGGGGGGGGCACTTTAGTGCCTCCCCCATGATCTCCAAAAGTATGAGAGCTAAAACGATCAAATTTATAGGGTAGGTAGGTGCTCATATGATCTACATTTGTATTTTTTTTTAGTGACCTTCGGTCAATATCTTCAAGCTCAAACGAGGTCACGAAGGTCAAATCTAGCCAAATGTCATAATTTTGGGAATTTTACCTCTGTGACGTCACAGGTCACCAGCAATGTGTCCAAAGTTGTTTCTGGGTATGAACATTGGCAATGTCTACCGAATGGCGTTTAAATCATCTCGATCCGACTGTTGGTTCCGAAGATATCGCTTTGCCGTCCTCGATTCTGGCCGCCATCTTGGAATGAAAATCCGTATAACTCAAAAATTGATCGACCGATTTCGATGTTTTATGTCAAACGGTCCGCTATTGAGTTTACGTAAATGTCGCGTAAAAAACACCGCCCTGCGTCGCTTCGTTTGCGAGCTATTCACGAAAAACATGTGTGGGGGGGGCACAAAAGTGCCTCCCCCTCCACTGCGCGTGTTAACGGTTCATGATAAATAAACATATGCAGTCGTCATGGACTTTCCTACCCTCCGCTCCGAGCGATCTGTCAAGTCTAGCGTTGTAAACGTGATTGCCCAACGTCTGGCCTACCTACTCCAGCTCTGGCCGGGCAGTACAAACCGGTTTTGTTCAGTTTCGCGTCTGGATGATCACACTCGGTGCAGTAGAGTAGGATGGCCTCGGTGTCTACTCGGTGCAGTAGAGTAGGATGGCCTCGGTGTCTCGCAATCATCGCCGACGCTTGTTTTTGTCATCTAGCATCCGCGTATTGACAGACGATGCTTTTTGCCAAGCGTGACGAGAGTTTTCAGTCCGTTACATCATAAGCGTGTGTGGCATATTGTGCTATTGTGCTATTGTGTGGCTGCTATTGTGGCATTCCTGAGCTAAGTAAGATGACCTGGACTCTATTCGAATGAGCACAGTCGCTGGCTGCGCTAAAGCGTTTGAACCGCTCTCGCATATAAAAGCTGCTCAGAATCCGTTGGCTGTCCTAATTTCTGAGTCCGTACACTGAGAGAAAAAATACTCCCTTTTAGGCTCTTAGTAAGCAAAAAAGACTCCTCCAAATTAACTCTCGTACTCTTCAAAACATCCATAACCAAAACTGTCCTCATTAAACTCAAACTCTTGTGCACTAGTCTTCTTAACTCTCCCCAACCTTTCTGTAAACCCTCTAGAATTCCCCTCAACTATTATGAGCATCTTGACCCCCCTTGACCCCCAAAAATTCAGCATTTTTTTTAAATATAAATTACCACAAAATCAAAATTTTCAAAGAGGTTAAAAAACGTAATATATGTTGGAAAACCACATAAAACCTAAACCAAATTTCAAAGCAATATCCTTATTTTCGACTGACTTATGGCTCCCTAAGTATGGTAACTCATGTCATATTTTAAGATTGCGTTTTGTTTTGCTTTTATTGACCAGATAAAGACAACTATCGCCGCTGTATTTCTGAGACAACACTGGTCTAGAAACATGCCTTTTTTATTTAGATGAATCAATTTCCAATTTTGACCTTATGTTCCTGACCTTGACCTGAACTTAACGCTAACTTCACTTAAATGAGTTCAGATGGTAAAATGACTATTACTATCGAATTCTGCATGTAAAATAGCCCATCAAACATGTGTCGCATGACTTTCGAATATCTTCTGCGGATAGTAACATTTTATGACCTGACCTTGACCTTGACTTTTGACAATCTCATTTGAGCTCATGCTGGATGTTTATTATACCTTTGAGAGCACTTTGGGTGATCATGGTCGTAATCAAAGGCTCTGGATGGAAAGTATGGTCCATAAACTCAAATGCCTCGATGTTGACCTTTGACCCAACCTTGACCTGATATGTGACCTCAATTCGAAAATTTCGAGTAGGCTTTAGATGCGTCCCATTGAGAGCTTTCGAATGCCGCCTTGGGCGTCTCGCTGCGGTCATTGGCTCCGGCGCGCCTTTAACAGCCTGTGCCAAGGGAACTTAATTATGTTCATTTTTCGACGAAGGTGTAAGTTTAGAACCACGACACTCTTACATAATAAATTTCACAGCGGCAAAAACATGCTGTGCAAAATTTGTAACCTATCTTGCATAGATTCGCCACTGTTAGCCTGATACGTTTGTGTTGTCCGTGGTTCTGCGTCGTTCAGTCGCGGAAAAAGCTCGTACGGACCAGCTTTTTACGCTATTCCGCCAGCTGACACTCGGCGCGTTTAGCTTGCGTCTTTCATCGTTTCGGCTGACGCAGACGCGGAAAGTCGCTGCAGATGCGCGAAAAGTCGTAGCGATATCGCGGCCTCCGCGCGCCGAATGGCCCAGTGTGCGGCCGCCTTTACAGTTACATATGTATACAGTAATTATTATCATATGTACTATTGAGCGCTGACTGTCACCGGCCATGGTGTTTTACTATCCGAAGCTAATGTATATGACAAACTACATTAATTTCAATACTTTTCATCATACTGAGATGTGCAACCAGGAAAAGGGATTACCTGAGGCTTAGCTCCAATCACGGTCTGGTTCCAATATTATAATTTCGTTTTCCACGACCTAAATTTAACTTTTCATGCCACTTTGCGGCGTCACATCGGTGGCCATTGTCGTCGTCTTCGGTTCTTCGAAACGTGGAATTGAGTGAAGTGAATAGCATTTTAGCTTCTTATCCTCTACATGACCCACCGCCTATATTTCTGGGTTTGATCAGGCAAACCCGTAAAAATGTCGTGCAGCTTCGCGGCGCTCAATAATAAGTACCTACTATGACATTAAATCAACATTAAACATGCTGCAAAG
>JAXIVJ010010263.1:0-5000 GCA_036785665.1 Chirona hameri
ATCCAAAGATCGGCAGGGCCCTCTAAAGGCCGTCAGAGGGCTCTCTATAGATTGGCTGGGACACTCTGCAGAACGACAGGCCCCTAAAGGCTGGAAGAGGGCCCTCTACAGGTCGACAGGGCCCTCTAAATGCAGACAGAGGCCCTCTACAGATTGGCAGGGCGATCTACGGATAGGCAGGGCCCTCTAAAGACCGGCAGAGGGCCCTCCACAGATCGGCAGGGACCCTCTACAGAATGGCAGGGCCCTATTATAAAGGCCGGCATAGGGCCCTCTACAACCTGAAGGGGCCATCTAAATCCCAACAGGGGGCCCTCTGCAGATCGGCAGGGCCCTATAAAGGCCGGCAGAGGGTCCTCTATAGATTGGCTGGGACACTCTGCAGATCGACAGGGCCCCTAAAGGCTGGAAGAGGGCCCCTCTACAGTACGACTGGGCCCTCTAAATGCCGGAAGAGGCCCTCTACAGATTGGCAGCGCGATCTACAGATCGGCAGGGCCCTCTCCAGATCGGTAGGGACCCTCTACAGATTAGCAGGGCCCTATAAAGGCCGGCAGAGTCCCCTCTACAACCGGAAGGGGCCATATAAATGCCGACAGGGGCCCTCTGCAGATCGGAAGGCCCTCTACATGCTGGAAGGACTCTCTAAAGGCGGGAAGATGGCCCTCTACAGATTGGCAGGGCCCTCTAAAGGCCAGCAGAGGGCCCTCTACAGATTGGCTGGGGACACTCTGCAGATCGACAGGGCATCCAAAGCCTGGAAGAGGGCCCTCTACAGGTCGGCAGGGCCCTCTAAATGCCGACAGAGGCCCTCTACAGATTGGCAGGGGAGCTACGATCGGCAGGGCCCTGCAAAGACCGGCAGAGGGCCCTCTCCAGATCGGCAGGGACCCTCTCCAGATCGGCATGGCTCTATAAAGGCCGGCAGAGAGCCCTCTATAACCGGAAGGGGCCCTCTAAATGCCGACAATGGCCCTCTGCAGATCGGTAGGGCCCTTTAAAAGCTGGTAAAAGGCCCTATCCACACTGGCTGGGGCCCCTTCTACGTATTTACATATACATGCCTTTAACAGACAAGCAAGTGTAGTTATTTATTCGTGTTTTCATTTTTTTCTTCTCGGTTCGTGGGCGTTCTTTTATGCGACGTAAGGCGTTTTGCGAGCGCCTGACACCATCAAAACACTGGGGTCTTCGGCCCCAGGGGCCCTTCCTCGGTCGCCAGAGGGGTCCCCTAGCCTCCAGGGGGGGGGGGGCATGCTCCCCTTTGCCTACGCCCTTGGGCAAGGACCACACGGTCAAATGTCCCCCTCCCCCTCCATGGATCTCTCACTGGCTCACTGGAATGACTCACTGGGATGTCAGTGACAGTCAACTCATAACCAGTGGTGGGCAACTTTCGTTACTCCGCTACTCCGTTACTAACGGAACTACTTTTTCAGTAACGGAGCAACGATCTCGTTACTTTTCAAAACTGGTAACTGAACAAGTAACTTACGTTACTTTATAATCGAGTCCGTTACTCCCTTAATTTTGTGTTGAGGTAATGGGCCGGTGTGGAAAGCTGGTCGAGATCTGCAAAGCATACTTAGCCGTGAAATGTTCTTAAAATCCTCGGGATGTCAAAACGTCATCTTAGGTCATCTGAGGTCAGTGACCTCGGACCCTCGGTTTACCTGTGTAAGAACATGACACCAGTGGAACATATTATTATGGAACCTTACCGAAGCGAATGGCGTCTTTCAGCACAGGACCGGACCTCGGGCAGACGATCAAAGGTCTTGCAGTACAGGACCGGACCTCGGGCAGATGTCCAAAGCAGACGAAGGACACGGGAGGAGTCTAGACCAATTTACGCCAAAAGCTACGTAAATACGGTTACCAACTAAACGCTCACACTGTTCACCGTTCACCTGCCTCGCAGTGTTAATGTAAAATGGATGACAAATTTGAAATCAACGTCACAAAATGCCCTAGAAACTGCCAGAAGCCAAAAAAAAGTAATCTCAGGTCATGATCTCAGTGGAAACCATCAATGTCACCTGTAGGTTGTAACACCTGTTCATATGTTCCTGAGCAACAAACACTCGGAAAGTGCAAAGTTTCAAGTATCGATACTACGGGACGCCAGTTGCGTCTGAGATGACCTTGAGAAACAGGTCATAGGTCACGGGTCATGGGCAGTAGAGGTTTGCATTTTTAAAAGTATGTGTCAAATTGTTATTACGAGCGAGCGCGAAGCGCTCGCTCGTCTTTCCGTGGTATATGGGAAAAATCTGAATATGAGCGGCCCGACCCGACCCGGCCCGTGGCGACGCTTTTGACAAGCTAATATCTCTGTAACCGCACGTCCGATTGGCAAGCGGGCTTCTTTGCTGAGCAGCCCCATCCCACCTACCCTGCTTGAGACCAGTGCCGACTCACGTGGGTGACTACCACAGCGCGTGGCGCGTGCCGCGTGAGGGGTGTTGGAAGGTGTTTCCTCGCAATAACTCCGCAACGGCTGAGCCGATGGTGTTGAAGTTTGGTGTGTGGTTAGGGACCCCTCAGCCGCCACTTTCCCACAAGTTATTGGCGAGGTGCCTCGGCACGTGCGCACGTGCACACCCCTATTATATATCTCAGGAACGGCTGAGCCGATTGTGTTCAAATTTGGTGTGTGGATAGGGACCTCTCAGCCGCCACTTTCCCACAAGTCAGGGGTGGGGTGCATCTGCACGTGCGCACGTGCGCACCCTTATTATATATATATATATATATATATATATATATATATATATATATATATATATATATATATACATATATATATATATATATATATATATATATATATATATATATATATATATATATATATATATATATATATATATATATATATATCAGGAACGGCTGAGCCGATTGTGTTCAAATTTTGTGCGTGGTTAGGGACCTCTCAGCCGCCACTTTCCCACAATGCAGGGGTGGGGTGCTTCTGCACGTGCGCACCCTTTTTGTATCTCAGAAACTACTTGCCCAATGGAGTTAAAATTCACCATACATTTTCTTCGCGCTGGCTCGTTCATCGCCAAGTTCGGCGTCTTACTGGTAAAGTAGGGTACTGAACGTTCCATCGCAATCGGTTGACGAATACGCGAGTTATTTCCGAGAGAAAAAAACGGGGTGGGTGGCATCCACCCCCTGCACTGGCGAAGGTGAAACTAAAGTAGCGGAGTAACGGACTAAAGTAATTTCCGTTAAATTTGTCGCGAAGTAACGGAGCAACGAGTAACGTAACTACTTTTATGAGTAACGGAGCAACGAGTAACGGAACTACATTTTTTAGTAATGATGCCCACCATGCTCATAACACCTATGGTCGATTTCTCAGCAATTTCCACCAATGTCCGCCCGCCCCTGTAGCTCAGTTGGGAGAGCGCCGGGCTTCTGGCCTCACCCGGTAGTGGCTGCCCGGGATCGAGTCGCTTCGGCGCTCGCTATTTGCCCGACTGGGATGGCCTGTGGCCGGTGGCAGCGGTCGTACTCAAGCTCAGGTGACGTCAGAGGGCGGGGCGGACCGTGTCCAGGTATGTCGGGCACGTAAAACTTTCGCTTCTAAATTCTGCCGGACGCCAGGAATTGCTTGATCGGTTGGTGGGGTCAGGGCCTGCGCAACAAGCTATGCTTAGCGCGGGGCTTGACCTCGGAAATCCACCAATTCAAAAACATTCGGACTAAATTTATTAAAAAAAAAATGTCCGACTGGCTTCGCCACTTTCCGGCCTCCCGAGCCAACATCATGAACGACGACCTCATCAGATATCGAGCAGCATCTCCTCTGCCTTCACTGTTGCCCGAGAAGGTAGTGATCGTGTGATCAGAATGAATGTTTATTCGTGCGTTGTATCCTATATGCATCTGTTTCGTGATGTCCCTGATCAGAGCGTGACACACGCGGGCACAGCACGGGAATCGTATCACAGTTCGGCTCACAGGCACCCGCCAACGGGCAACTGGAATCGGCGTGAGTCTCACAGGCACCCGCCACAGGGCAACTGGAATCGGCGTGTGTTCGTCGTGACGTCACTGGTCTACACACGCAAGTGACGTCACAGGTTCGCTCATCGCACGCCTCGGCGAGCGGTAGACATGACAGCGCCGCGGGCCACACAGGCAGATGGTCGGAGCGCGGTAACACAGCTGCGCCGAGGCGGCACACACACATACGACGCTTACAGTCGCTCAGAAACCAGCTCTAACGGATCCACTCTTTTGGTTGCGACAGCTTTGTTTCGCAATTTTAGATAAAGCCGCCTGTAGTTCTTACCGATTCGATGGGGTTCGAAAATAATATTGATGACGCATTATTCCTTGTTTACCAAGTAAATATACATGTGATATAGGCTAGGAAAGATAACACAGACGAATCGAATCACATGCAAATATTCACCTTGCAACCTTGCTGTAAAATAAAAGCTAAAAGCAACCGCTCACGCTAACGAAGGTAACAAACAACAAATACCCTGCTTGCATTGGCATCATGTAAATACCTCCCACACTGTCAGCAGGTCCGCTCTTTTCCCCTCAGCAAGACTTCTATAATCTCCACTACGCTCCAAACTACCACGAACTCCACTACGCTCCAAACTACCACGAACTCCACTACGCTCCAAACTACCACGAACTCCACTACGCTCCAAACTACCACGGACTCCACTATCTTACACCATACACGGTAGATGACAGGGCCATTACGATTTCAATCGCCAAATACCGTACTAGATGTCACGCTATCTGGTCCGTAAATTTACAACTCAGACGGTCACTCCGACATTCACAACTCACACTTTACATTCGCATTCGGGCTTTGACCAGCACTGGCGAGCAGCGGGCGGAAACTGTCCGCACGATTACAGCAAACTTAAAGAGTGCAGGATATGATGAGCACTACATAGACATCATTCACAAAAGAAGGCAAAAACCTCTTGAAAACTGCAGTCATTGGGAATTTTAAACGAATG
>JAXIVJ010010263.1:12500-47894 GCA_036785665.1 Chirona hameri
TGTTCCGGCTCTGTGATCCGGAATGTTCCGGCTCTGTGATCCGGAATGTTCCGGCTCTGTGATCCGGAATGTTCCGGCTCTGTGATCCTCACCGGTGAATCCGTCGGTGAGTTTGGCCAGCCGGTTGAAGTCGATATCATCCGCGGCAGCTTCTCCCCGCATCACCAGCTGCAGAATCGACTTCCGCTGTGGCAGCGTCTGCGGAGAAATACCGATATATAAATATAGGGATATCTTGGGCTATCTTTGAATGTCTGGGGATGTACAGCAATATATAGTGATATATAGGGATATACAGGGACTTAACCGGCCATGCGTCCGTATCGTCACGTGGCATATCTCCTAAAGTCTCCCTAAAGGACAACAATAGACTGTACTGCTGACTTAACCAGCAGCTGCCCATCAACTTACTTCCAACTACTCACAGCCCACCACGAATGGCAAATAATAAACTAACAACTAACTACCAACAACCTGGTGCCTTACTCCCACCTGCTGAGTACTAACAACTAACGACTAGCCGCCGTCTACATACCGGTTTTCCGATGTGGAACGCCGCCGGCATGCGTCTTATAATGGCCTTGTCGACGTCCTGCGGCCGGTTAGTGGCGCCCATCACCAGCACGCAGCGGTCCGGGTCCGAGATGAGGCCGTCCCACAGCGACATGAACATGGCCTTCATCATCGCCGTGGCCTCGTGGTCGTGCGTGGCACGCGCGCGCAGGAACGAGTCTGAAGCGTCGGTGAGCGGAAAGCGGGGGGGGGGGGGGGGGGGGGGGAGGGGTAGTGAGGGGTTGAGGAGGGGTGTAAAGACGATACAGGTGGAGCTTTCCTGAAAACAACTCAGACGAAAATGCCCTTCCTTGAAATCGACAGCCGCCCATGCAAACAAATAGTAAAATTTAAAGTAAAATGACATTGCTACATTTAAAAAGGGCAGACAGAAAGTAACTCAAAATAAAAAGAAGAAACTCTCAAGATAGAATCTAGATTTAGCTTTCATAAAACACTTTTCTTTAAAGCAGAAAAGATCAATCCGATACGTGACAGCAAGCGAGTGGCGACATATGAACGGGGTTTATGGTGCCGCCACCCACCGATCTCGTCGATGAAGATGATGCAGGGCTCCAGCTTGACGGCAAGCGAGAAGACGGCGGCGCACAGCTTCTGCGACTCGCCGTACCACTTATCCGTCAGACTGCTGACCTCCAGGTTGATGAAGCTGTCGCAGACGATGTGGGACGGGCGTCAGATGGAGGGCAGATGGAAGTTTGTCCGCTCCTGTAGCTCAGTTGGGAGAGCGCTGGGCTTCTGACCTCACCCGGTAGTGGCAGCCCGGGTTCGAGTCGCTTCGGCGCTCGCTATTTGCCCCTGACTGAGATGGCCTGTGGCCGGTGGCAGCGGTCGCACTCAAGGTCAGGTGACGTCAGAGGGCGGGGCGGACCGTGTCCAGGTATGTCGGGCACGTACAACTTTCGCATCTAAATTCTGCCGGACGCCAGGAATTGCTTGATCGGGTGGTGGGGTCAGGGCCTGCGCAACAAGCTATGCTTAGCGCGGGGCCTGACCACTGAAATCCACCCATTCAAAAACATTCGGACTAAATTTATATAAAAATGTCAGAGTACGGCGTTTAAAGGGAATAGTTCACCTAACAACTCCATTCCGGCCATATCGGAAAGATAAATGGCCATATCGGAAAGCCAGCTTTCCGATATGGTGCGGGGTTTTGGGGGGGTTTTCTAAAGGGTTGTAATTTTTCTAGTTCTTATGTACCCGTAGCCTCGTTATCGATCTTTCGTGTGGTGGATTCGGTTTTGACCTAACCCTACCGGAAGTTGGTCAAAATGATTTTAGAGTAAAACCTTTTTGGTCAAAAAGTGCGTTTTCGTCTTCCCCCTAAAACCTAGGTTTTTTTACCTACCGGGCTCAAATTTCGGTCACCTCCCTAACTTTTCAACCTACCTTCTCCTGATTCTTCAGATTTTACCTACTTCCTGTTTCAAAATAACGGCGTAGCCCAAAAAATGATGAGAGGGTGTACGATTCTTCATACCACCAAAGAGTCTTATGTAACTTCTATCTCAATAGTTAAGGTGAATGTAAGTATAACTTCTTAACTACTCACCCGATTTTCAATCCGTTAAAAAAATCGGACTCCCCTTCCGATTCTACATCCGAATAATTATCGTTTTTGGGCAACAAATTATAGGGGGCGCCACAGTCGACTTTTACGCTTTTTGGACATTCTTGTAACTAACGTACTTTTTTTTCTCATTATGTTAAAAATGCGAGATAGCCAAAGGATGCATCTTTAAAACCCGCATCTTTTGGCTATTACAAATTGTTGACAAAAAAATTGTAAAATTTTGAAATTTTAAAAATCCCCAAAAAAGTGAAGTTGTTTATTTTTAAGTTTTCGGATACGCTGTTTTTGGGAATGTAATACAAAGTGAAAAGATAAAACGTAAGACGGTGCATTTTTTCCAATAGAGAAATTGAAAATTGGTTGAGAAGTTTTTGAGATAGGAGGGATCCCATTTTCAAAATGACGCGTTACCCAAATTTTTACAAGTCCATCAATCAAAGACAAAAAACGTTATGTTATAAATTTTTTCGATAGAACACCTTAGAATCACCTATATTTTTCAGTTTTGGTATTAACTAAAAATCTATGTTTGGGGTGGTATAAAGTTTTTTTTTTATATTTTTTTTTTGGATTTAAAACGAAATGGTAGATAATGTCAAATTACACAATTTCAACCCCTTGATTTTTCTTGTAGAAATTTTTTCAAAAAAGTTATAGGCTGAAAACTTTTTGGCGGGACCAAAACACGAAATTTGAAAATGAATGAGAGCAACGTGCTATAACTCATAAGAAGCAGAATTTGATGGCAGGTTTGATTCTGCATATAAAAAGAAGAAAAATTAACAAACAAAAAAGTTATCAATTTAAAACTGATTTGTTCAAAAAAAAATATTTTGTTTTGGAATATTTTCAAAAAAAAAGAATCAGATGTTAAATTACATAAAAGCACTAAATATGTTTTCAAATTTGCAATCGGATGGTAAGTTTTTGACTTATTCAGCTCCAAATGGTCAAAAATGTATATGCGTCAAGCTTTTGATAAGCATTTTTTTTAAGTTTTGAAAAAAAATTCCTGTACAACTCTACAAGCTTAACAAAAATATCTTTTCCATTTTCTTGTAGCTTTTTTGGTTTTTGAGTAATCAAGGTTACCATTTTAAGAAATGTCACATGTCATTTCTTAAACATGTTTCAGTGTATATACTCATATTTTGTTTAATATTCGACTAATCTGAAGATTTTTTTTTTTTTTAGAACGGGCATGAACGGGGCATCAATTTTCATATAAGCAGACCTTCTAATCGGTCTTTTTACGAGCTCAGTTCATTTACAGATTTTAATAAAAATTTAAGTAGTTTTTCAGCAGTTACTTTAACAATATTAAGTATAAATATTTTTTAAAAAATCTAAAAATGCACCTTCTTAAAGCGGTCATGAATATATAAAACTCATTTTTTGATCAGATATAGTTCTTCTCAAAAACGCAAAAAACTCAAATGTGAAATGGTTTTCTATTTTTTTTTACTTTAAGTTAAATGTTTAAAAAAAAATTGTTTACTCTATTTTTAAGCCCGGCATAAGGGCTACTGGAAAACGAAAACGGATTGGCTATATAATTTTTTTTTTGAGTGACAAGTGTTCTAACTTAATTCTTGATTGTACTTAAAGTTAAGCATAACACAAATTAAGTACAACAGATATTGTAGGTACTGTTATTGGGTGTCAAAAACTGAAATCGGTATTGTTGTGATAATTTTGGTTTTTAAGTTATATGCATTAATATATACCATTGTACTGAAGATATGACTAGGGGGACGTCGCTTTTGTGAAACTTAAAAGTATCAAGTTTTTTTGAGTTTTCATAACTTTATATGGTACAACTTGGCAAGCTAAACAAGAATATGTTTTCCATTTTCTTTTAGCTTTGATAGTTTTTGAGTAAAAGTGGTCTACATTTAAAGGTGTTTAACCAACCTTTGCTTAAACATGGCTGAGTGTTTATGCTCCTAGCGTGCTTAATAATTGAGGAATCTTAAAACTAAAGTTAGTTTTGGAACCGGCAGCAACAGGGCAACATTTTACAAGTAAAGATATTCCTAAATCTACATTTTTCAAGCTCTGTTAATTCATTTAGTTTAATTAAAATTAAAGTCCTTTTTTAGCAATTACTTAGCAAATATTAAGTATAATTGTTATTTTGAAACACCTAAAAAATGTGCCTTTTAATGGTGGTCACGAATAAATAAAACACAAGTTTTGATCATGTGTGGTTGTTCTTAAAAATCAAAAAAACTTAAATTTTAAAAACACTTAAGTTTTCTACTTTAAGTTGATTTTTATTAAAAATTCTGTTCATTTTATTAAACATCTCTTGGATTAGTCTATCCGAAACTGAAAACGATTTGGCTGTGAAAATTTTGATTTTGAGTGACAAGCGTTTAAACTCAAAATGTATTTTTTCTTAAAGTTAAACAATTAAAAAAATAAACACCTCAAAGATCGTAGGTAGATTTATTGGCTATACTAAACTGAAATCGATTTGGTTCTATCAAATATATATTTTAAGTTATAGGCATTTATTTATACCAGTATATTGCCAACATGCCGTAGACCATTTAAGCCTGACTACGGAAAAGGTTCGAAGGCATCCGGTCTTCTGAGGCTTCTTCTGATCGTAGGTACATCCCTTGGCTATCCAAGAATAAAAACAGTTTGGTTCTATTAAGCTTGGTTTTTGAAGTAGAGGCATTCCCATCCACCAGTATATAGCCACCATGCAATAGACCCATTAAGCCTGACTACCAAACAAAATTCGGACTTTATCGGTATTTTGAGGTGTTTAATAGGCCTTTAAGGACAGTAAAGATATGCCGCTATAGTTATGACAGTATTAGGAAGAAAACTGTTAAAAAACCAATTCAGATTTTTCCCGCCAGGTGGCAGCACTTAATGTATTCCTAAAATTTATCAAAATACTTAAAACCAAAATTTGTAAATTAAAAAAACACTTTTGGATAGGCAATTTAACGAGCTATCCACTAGTGTTTTCAATTTTGTTCTCATATTGGGGTTTTTACCTATAAAAATATCAATACTGAAAAAATCACCTTTTTAAGTTTTGTACCCAAAAATAGGTATTTGGAAAAAAATATTGGTTTCTTTATTTAAAAGTGCTGTATCTTATCTATATAAAACTAGTTACAGTTTGGCTATCAAAAATTTTGTTTTTAAATGACAAGCGTTCTTACAAAAATTGTAATTGTACTTAAAGTTAAGCAATTTAAAAATTAAGTACATCAAATATTTTAGGTACATTCATTGGCTATCTAAGATTGAAATCTGTTTGGTTCTATTTATTTTAGTTTTAATGTTAGAGGAATTATCATCTACCAGTACATAGCCACCATGCAATAGACCCATTAAGCCTGACTACCGAACAAAGTTCGGACTCTATCGGTATTTTGAAGTGTTTAATAGGACTTTGAGGACAGTAAAGATATGCCGCTATAGTAATGACAGTATTAGGAAGATAACTGTTCAAAAACAAATTCATATTTTTTCCCGCCAGGTGGCAGCACTTAGTGTTTTCCTAAAATTTGTCAAAAAATACTTAAAATCAAAATGTGTAAATTAAGAAGACCAAATTTGATAGGTAATTTAACGGGCTATCCACCAGTGTTTTCAATTTTTTCTCTCTTCATATTTGGGTTTTCACCTATAAAAATATAAATACTGAAAATAAATCACCTTTTTAAGTTTTGTGCCTAAAAATAGGTATTTGGAAAAATATTGGTTTCTTTATTTAAAAGTGCTGTACTCTATCTATATAAAACTAGTTAGTTTGGCTATCAAAATTTTTATTTTTACCTGACAAGCGTTCTTACGCAAATTTTAATTCTACTTAAAGTTAAGCAATTTAAAAATTAAGTACATCAAATATTTTAGGTACATTCATTGGCTATCTTAAACTGAAATCTGTTTGGGTTTATTAATTTTTGTTTTTAAGTTAGAGGAATTTTCATCCACCAGTATATAGCCACCATGCAATAGACCCATTAAGCATGACTACCGAACAAAATTCAAACTCTATCGGTTTTTGGAGGTGTTTAATAGGCCTTTAAGGACATTAAAGATATGCCGCTATAGTAAAGACAGTATCAGGAAGAAAACTGTTCAAAAACAAATTCAGATTTTTTCCCGCCAGGTGGCAGCACTTAGTGTTTTCCTAAAATTTGTAAAAAAATACTTAAAATCAAAATTTGTAAATTAAGAAGACCAAATTTGATAGGTAATTTAACGAGCTATCCACCAGTGTTTTCAATTTGTTTTTCATATTTGGGTTTTTACCTATACAAATATAAATACTGGAAAAAAAAAATCATCTTTTTAAGTTTTGTGCCTAAAAATAGGAATTTGGAAAAATATTGGTTTCTTTATTTGAAAGTCCTGTATCCTATCTATATAAAACTAGTTACAGTTTGGCTATCAAAAGTTTTGTTTTTACCTGACAAGCGTTCTGACGCAAATTTAAATTGTACTTAAAGTTAAGCAATTAAAAAATTAAGTACATCAAATATTTTAGGTACATTCATTGGCTATCTAAAACTGGAATCTGTTTTGGTTTATTAATTTCTGTTTTTAAGTTAGAGGAATTCTCATCCACCAGTATATAGCCACCATGCAATAGACCCATTAAGCCTGACTATCGAACAAAATTCAAACTCTATCGTTTTTTTTAGGTGTTTAATAGGCCTTTAAAGACAGTAAAGATATGCCGCTATAGTATAATGACAGTATTAGGAAGAAAACTGTTAAAAAACAAATTCAGATTTTTCCCGCCAGGTGGCAGCACTTAATGTTTTCCTAAAAATTATCAAAAAATACTTAAAATCAAAATTGGTAAAATAAAAAAAAAACACTTTTGGATAGGCAATTTGACGAGCTATCCACTAGTGTTTTCAATTTTGTTCTCATATTGGGGTTTTTACCTATAAAAATATCAATACTGAAAAAAATCACCTTTTTAAGTTTTGTACCCAAAAATAGGTATTTGGAAAAATATTGGTTTCTTTATTTAAAAGTGCTGTATCTTATCTATATAAAACTAGTTACATTTTGGCTATCAAAAATTTTGTTTTTAAATGACAGGCGTTCTTACAAAAATTGTAATTGTACTTAAAGTTAAGCAATTTAAAAATTAAGTACATCAAATATTTTAGGTACATTCATTGGCTATCTAAGACTGAAATTTGTTTGGTTCTATTTATTTTAGTTTTAATGTTAGAGGAATTATCATCTACCAGTACATAGCCACCATGCAATAGACCCATTAAGCCTGACTACCGAACAAAGTTCGGACTCTATCGGTATTTTGAAGTGTTTAATAGGACTTTGAGGACAGTAAAGATATGCCGCTATAGTAATGACAGTATTAGGAAGATAACTGTTCAAAAACAAATTCAGATTTTTTCCCGCCAGGTGGCAGCACTTAATGTTTTCCTAAAATTTATCAAAAAAATACCTAAAACCAAAATTTGTAAATTAAAAAACAATTTTGGATAGGCAATTTAACGAGCTATCCACTAGTATTTTCAATTTTGTTCTCATATTTGGGTTTCCACCTATAAAATTATAAATACTGAAAAAAAAATCAACTTTTTAAGTTTTGTGCCTAAAAATAGGTATTTGGAAAAATATTGGTTACTTTATTTAAAAGTGCTGTACTCTATCTATATAAAACTAGTTACAATTTGGCTATCAAAATTTTTGTTTTTAACTGACAAGCGTTCTTACGCAAATTTTAATTGTACTTAAAGTTAAGCAATTTAAAAATTAAGTACATCAAATATTTTAGGTACATTCATTGGCTATCTAAGACTGAAATTTGTTTGGTTCTATTTATTTTAGTTTTAATGTTAGAGGAATTATCATCTACCAGTACATAGCCACCATGCAATAGACCCATTAAGCCTGACTACCAAACAAAATTCGGACTTTATCGGTATTTTGAGGTGTTTAATAGGCCTTTAAGGACAGTAAAGATATGCCGCTATAGTTATGACAGTATTAGGAAGAAAACTGTTAAAAAACCAATTCAGATTTTTCCCGCCAGGTGGCAGCACTTAATGTATTCCTAAAATTTATCAAAATACTTAAAACCAAAATTTGTAAATTAAAAAAACACTTTTGGATAGGCAATTTAACGAGCTATCCACTAGTGTTTTCAATTTTGTTCTCATATTGGGGTTTTTACCTATAAAAATATCAATACTGAAAAAAATCACCTTTTTAAGTTTTGTACCCAAAAATAGGTATTTGGAAAAAATATTGGTTTCTTTATTTAAAAGTGCTGTATCTTATCTATATAAAACTAGTTACAGTTTGGCTATCAAAAATTTTGTTTTTAAATGACAAGCGTTCTTACAAAAATTGTAATTGTACTTAAAGTTAAGCAATTTAAAAATTAAGTACATCAAATATTTTAGGTACATTCATTGGCTATCTAAGATTGAAATCTGTTTGGTTCTATTTATTTTAGTTTTAATGTTAGAGGAATTATCATCTACCAGTACATAGCCACCATGCAATAGACCCATTAAGCCTGACTACCGAACAAAGTTCGGACTCTATCGGTATTTTGAAGTGTTTAATAGGACTTTGAGGACAGTAAAGATATGCCGCTATAGTAATGACAGTATTAGGAAGATAACTGTTCAAAAACAAATTCATATTTTTTCCCGCCAGGTGGCAGCACTTAGTGTTTTCCTAAAATTTGTCAAAAAATACTTAAAATCAAAATTTGTAAATTAAGAAGACCAAATTTGATAGGTAATTTAACGGGCTATCCACCAGTGTTTTCAATTTTTTCTCTCTTCATATTTGGGTTTTCACCTATAAAAATATAAATACTGAAAATAAATCACCTTTTTAAGTTTTGTGCCTAAAAATAGGTATTTGGAAAAATATTGGTTTCTTTATTTAAAAGTGCTGTACTCTATCTACATAAAACTAGTTAGTTTGGCTATCAAAATTTTTATTTTTACCTGACAAGCGTTCTTACGCAAATTTTAATTCTACTTAAAGTTAAGCAATTTAAAAATTAAGTACATCAAATATTTTAGGTACATTCATTGGCTATCTTAAACTGAAATCTGTTTGGGTTTATTAATTTTTGTTTTTAAGTTAGAGGAATTTTCATCCACCAGTATATAGCCACCATGCAATAGACCCATTAAGCATGACTACCGAACAAAATTCAAACTCTATCGGTTTTTGGAGGTGTTTAATAGGCCTTTAAGGACATTAAAGATATGCCGCTATAGTAAAGACAGTATCAGGAAGAAAACTGTTCAAAAACAAATTCAGATTTTTTCCCGCCAGGTGGCAGCACTTAGTGTTTTCCTAAAATTTGTCAAAAAATACTTAAAATCAAAATTTGTAAATTAAGAAGACCAAATTTGATAGGTAATTTAACGAGCTATCCACCAGTGTTTTCAATTTGTTTTTCATATTTGGGTTTTTACCTATAAAAATATAAATACTGGAAAAAAAAAATCATCTTTTTAAGTTTTGTGCCTAAAAATAGGAATTTGGAAAAATATTGGTTTCTTTATTTGAAAGTCCTGTATCCTATCTATATAAAACTAGTTACAGTTTGGCTATCAAAAGTTTTGTTTTTACCTGACAAGCGTTCTGACGCAAATTTAAATTGTACTTAAAGTTAAGCAATTAAAAAATTAAGTACATCAAATATTTTAGGTACATTCATTGGCTATCTAAAACTGGAATCTGTTTTGGTTTATTAATTTCTGTTTTTAAGTTAGAGGAATTCTCATCCACCAGTATATAGCCACCATGCAATAGACCCATTAAGCCTGACTATCGAACAAAATTCAAACTCTATCGGTTTTTTTTAGGTGTTTAATAGGCCTTTAAAGACAGTACAGATATGCCGCTATAGTATAATGACAGTATTAGGAAGAAAACTGTTAAAAAAACAAATTCAGATTTTTCCCGCCAGGTGGCAGCACTTAATGTTTTCCTAAAATTTATCAAAAAATACTTAAAATCAAAATTGGTAAAATAAAAAAAACACTTTTGGATAGGCAATTTGACGAGCTATCCACTAGTGTTTTCAATTTTGTTCTCATATTGGGGTTTTTACCTATAAAAATATCAATACTGAAAAAAAAATCACCTTTTTAAGTTTTGTACCCAAAAATAGGTATTTGGAAAAATATTGGTTTCTTTATTTAAAAGTGCTGTATCTTATCTATATAAAACTAGTTACATTTTGGCTATCACAAATTTTGTTTTTAAATGACAGGCGTTCTTACAAAAATTGTAATTGTACTTAAAGTTAAGTAATTTAAAAATTAAGTACATCAAATATTTTAGGTACATTCATTGGCTATCTAAGACTGAAATTTGTTTGGTTCTATTTATTTTAGTTTTAATGTTAGAGGAATTATCATCTACCAGTACATAGCCACCATGCAATAGACCCATTAAGCCTGACTACCGAACAAAGTTCGGACTCTATCGGTATTTTGAAGTGTTTAATAGGACTTTGAGGACAGTAAAGATATGCCGCTATAGTAATGACAGTATTAGGAAGATAACTTCAAAAACAAATTCAGATTTTTTCCCGCCAGGTGGCAGCACTTAATGTTTTCCTAAAATTTATCAAAAAAATACCTAAAACCAAAATTTGTAAATTAAAAAACAATTTTGGATAGGCAATTTAACGAGCTATCCACTAGTATTTTCAATTTTGTTCTCATATTTGGGTTTCCACCTATAAAATTATAAATACTGAAAAAAAATCAACTTTTTAAGTTTTGTGCCTAAAAATAGGTATTTGGAAAAATATTGGTTACTTTATTTAAAAGTGCTGTACTCTATCTATATAAAACTAGTTACAATTTGGCTATCAAAATTTTTGTTTTTAACTGACAAGCGTTCTTACGCAAATTTTAATTGTACTTAAAGTTAAGCAATTTAAAAATTAAGTACATCAAATATTTTAGGTACATTCATTGGCTATCTAAGACTGAAATTTGTTTGGTTCTATTTATTTTAGTTTTAATGTTAGAGGAATTATCATCTACCAGTACATAGCCACCATGCAATAGACCCATTAAGTCTGACTACCAAACAAAATTCGGACTTTATCGGTATTTTGAGGTGTTTAATAGGCCTTTAAGGACAGTAAAGATATGCCGCTATAGTTATGACAGTATTAGGAAGAAAACTGTTAAAAAACCAATTCAGATTTTTCCCGCCAGGTGGCAGCACTTAATGTATTCCTAAAATTTATCAAAATACTTAAAACCAAAATTTGTAAATTAAAAAAACACTTTTGGATAGGCAATTTAACGAGCTATCCACTAGTGTTTTCAATTTTGTTCTCATATTGGGGTTTTTACCTATAAAAATATCAATACTGAAAAAATCACCTTTTTAAGTTTTGTACCCAAAAATAGGTATTTGGAAAAAAATATTGGTTTCTTTATTTAAAAGTGCTGTATCTTATCTATATAAAACTAGTTACAGTTTGGCTATCAAAAATTTTGTTTTTAAATGACAAGCGTTCTTACAAAAATTGTAATTGTACTTAAAGTTAAGCAATTTAAAAATTAAGTACATCAAATATTTTAGGTACATTCATTGGCTATCTAAGATTGAAATCTGTTTGGTTCTATTTATTTTAGTTTTAATGTTAGAGGAATTATCATCTACCAGTACATAGCCACCATGCAATAGACCCATTAAGCCTGACTACCGAACAAAGTTCGGACTCTATCGGTATTTTGAAGTGTTTAATAGGACTTTGAGGACAGTAAAGATATGCCGCTATAGTAATGACAGTATTAGGAAGATAACTGTTCAAAAACAAATTCATATTTTTTCCCGCCAGGTGGCAGCACTTAGTGTTTTCCTAAAATTTGTCAAAAAATACTTAAAATCAAAATTTGTAAATTAAGAAGACCAAATTTGATAGGTAATTTAACGGGCTATCCACCAGTGTTTTCAATTTTTTCTCTCTTCATATTTGGGTTTTCACCTATAAAAATATAAATACTGAAAATAAATCACCTTTTTAAGTTTTGTGCCTAAAAATAGGTATTTGGAAAAATATTGGTTTCTTTATTTAAAAGTGCTGTACTCTATCTATATAAAACTAGTTAGTTTGGCTATCAAAATTTTTATTTTTACCTGACAAGCGTTCTTACGCAAATTTTAATTCTACTTAAAGTTAAGCAATTTAAAAATTAAGTACATCAAATATTTTAGGTACATTCATTGGCTATCTTAAACTGAAATCTGTTTGGGTTTATTAATTTTTGTTTTTAAGTTAGAGGAATTTTCATCCACCAGTATATAGCCACCATGCAATAGACCCATTAAGCATGACTACCGAACAAAATTCAAACTCTATCGGTTTTTGGAGGTGTTTAATAGGCCTTTAAGGACATTAAAGATATGCCGCTATAGTAAAGACAGTATCAGGAAGAAAACTGTTCAAAAACAAATTCAGATTTTTTCCCGCCAGGTGGCAGCACTTAGTGTTTTCCTAAAATTTGTCAAAAAATACTTAAAATCAAAATTTGTAAATTAAGAAGACCAAATTTGATAGGTAATTTAACGAGCTATCCACCAGTGTTTTCAATTTGTTTTTCATATTTGGGTTTTTACCTATAAAAATATAAATACTGGAAAAAAAAATCATCTTTTTAAGTTTTGTGCCTAAAAATAGGAATTTGGAAAAATATTGGTTTCTTTATTTGAAAGTCCTGTATCCTATCTATATAAAACTAGTTACAGTTTGGCTATCAAAAGTTTTGTTTTTACCTGACAAGCGTTCTGACGCAAATTTAAATTGTACTTAAAGTTAAGCAATTAAAAAATTAAGTACATCAAATATTTTAGGTACATTCATTGGCTATATAAAACTGGAATCTGTTTTGGTTTATTAATTTCTGTTTTTAAGTTAGAGGAATTCTCATCCACCAGTATATAGCCACCATGCAATAGACCCATTAAGCCTGACTATCGAACAAAATTCAAACTCTATCGTTTTTTTTAGGTGTTTAATAGGCCTTTAAAGACAGTAAAGATATGCCGCTATAGTATAATGACAGTATTAGGAAGAAAACTGTTAAAAAACAAATTCAGATTTTTCCCGCCAGGTGGCAGCACTTAATGTTTTCCTAAAATTTATCAAAAAATACTTAAAATCAAAATTGGTAAAATAAAAAAAACACTTTTGGATAGGCAATTTGACGAGCTATCCACTAGTGTTTTCAATTTTGTTCTCATATTGGGGTTTTTACCTATAAAAATATCAATACTGAAAAAAAATCACCTTTTTAAGTTTTGTACCCAAAAATAGGTATTTGGAAAAATATTGGTTTCTTTATTTAAAAGTGCTGTATCTTATCTATATAAAACTAGTTACATTTTGGCTATCAAAAATTTTGTTTTTAAATGACAGGCGTTCTTACAAAAATTGTAATTGTACTTAAAGTTAAGCAATTTAAAAATTAAGTACATCAAATATTTTAGGTACATTCATTGGCTATCTAAGACTGAAATTTGTTTGGTTCTATTTATTTTCGTTTTAATGTTAGAGGAATTATCATCTACCAGTACATAGCCACCATGCAATAGACCCATTCAGCCTGACTACCGAACAAAGTTCGGACTCTATCGGTATTTTGAAGTGTTTAATAGGACTTTGAGGACAGTAAAGATATGCCGCTATAGTAATGACAGTATTAGGAAGATAACTGTTCAAAAACAAATTCAGATTTTTTCCCGCCAGGTGGCAGCACTTAATGTTTTCCTAAAATTTATCAAAAAAATACCTAAAACCAAAATTTGTAAATTAAAAAACAATTTTGGATAGGCAATTTAACGAGCTATCCACTAGTATTTTCAATTTTGTTCTCATATTTGGGTTTCCACCTATAAAATTATAAATACTGAAAAAAAAATCAACTTTTTAAGTTTTGTGCCTAAAAATAGGTATTTGGAAAAATATTGGTTACTTTATTTAAAAGTGCTGTACTCTATCTATATAAAACTAGTTACAATTTGGCTATCAAAATTTTTGTTTTTAACTGACAAGCGTTCTTACGCAAATTTTAATTGTACTTAAAGTTAAGCAATTTGAAAATTAAGTACATCAAATATTTTGGGTACATTCATTGGCTATCTTAAACTGAAATCTGTTTGGGTTTATTAATTTTTGTTTTTAAGTTAGAGGAATTTTCATCCACCAGTATATAGCCACCATGCAATAGACCCATTAAGCATGACTACCGAACAAAATTCAAACTCTATCGTTTTTTTGAGGTGTTTAATAGGCCTTTAAGGACAGTAAAGATATGCCGCTATAGTAAAGACAGTATCAGGAAGAAAACTGTTCAAAAATAAATTCATATTTTTTCCCGCCAGGTGGCAGCACTTAGTGTTTTCCTAAAATTTGTCAAAAAATACTTAAAATCAAAATTTGTAAATTAAGAAGACCAAATTTGATAGGTAATTTAACGAGCTATCCACCAGTGTTTTCAATTTTTTTCTCTTCATATTTGGGTTTTCACCTATAAAAATATAAATACTGAAAATAAATCACCTTTTTAAGTTTTGTGCCTAAAAATAGGTATTTGGAAAAATATTGGTTTCTTTATTTAAAAGTGCTGTACTCTATCTATATAAAACTAGTTAGTTTGGCTATCAAAATTTTTATTTTTACCTGACAAGCGTTCTTACGCAAATTTAAATTGTACTTAAAGTTAAGCAATTGAAAAATTAAGTACATCAAATATTTTAGGTACATTCATTGGCTATCTAAAACTGAAATCGGTTTGGGTTTATTAATTTCTGTTTTTAAGTTAGAGGAATTCTCATCCACCAGTATATAGCCACCATGTAATAGACCCATTAAGGCTGACTACCAAACAAAATTCAAACTATCAGTTTTTTTAGGTGTTTAATAGGCCTTTAAGGACAGTAAAGATATGCCGCTAAAGTAATGACAGTATCAGGAAGAAAACTATTCAAAAACAAATTCAGATTTTTCCCGCCAGGTGGCAGCACTTAATGTTTTCCTAAAACCTTTTAAACAAATACTTAAAACCAAAAATGGTAAAATCAAAAAATTGTTTTGGATAGGCAATAGAACAAGCTATCAACTAGGTTTATCACATTTTTGCTCATCATTTTTTTTTCACCTATCAAAATATAAATACTGAACAAGAAATCACATTCTTAAGTTTTGTGCTTAAAAATAGGTAATTCGAAAAATATTGGTTTCATTATTTAACAGTGTTGCACCATATCTATCTAAAGATAGCAACAGTTTGGCTATACAAATTTTGGTTTTTACCTGACAAGCGTTCTTACGAAAATTGTAATTGTACTTAAAGTTAAGCAATTGAAAAAGTAAGTACAACAAATATTTTAGGTACATTCATTGGCTATCTAGGACTGAAGTCTGTTTTGTTGTATTTATTTTGGTTTTTAAGTTACAGGAATTCTCATCTACCAGTATATAGCCACCATGCCATAGACCTATTAAGCCTGACTACCCAACAAAGTTCGGACTCTATCGGTATTTTCAGGTGTTTAATAAGCTTTTAAGGACAGTAATGTTATGCCGTTATACTTATGACAGTATAAGGAAGAAAACTGATCAAAAATAAATTCAGATTTTTGCCGCCAGGTGGCAGCATTCAATGTTTTCTTAAAAAATATTAGAACAAATACTTAAAGGGGAAATACTTTTTGTAAAAATGCAAGAGTATGCCCACCGTATAGCACATCTAAAAGCAATCCCTATCGTATTTTTCTATCATTTTCCAAAAATTATTACTGCGATGTCTCGGCATACATGAAGGAGTATAAGGAAGAAAATTTTAATTTTGAAAAATCCGATTTTGCAGTTTTTTGAAAGAACTGTCTTCATACTAATAGTGGAAGAAACTTGAAATACAAATTAAAAAGTTCATAATTTCAATATTAAGTTTTGTTTTTTGCTTTAAGGGGAAATATTTTTTGAAAAAAAATCAAGAATATGCCCACCGTATCAAAAAGAAATTCCTATCGTATTTTTCTATCATTTTTCACAAATGTATTACTGCGATGTCTCGACATACGATAAGGAGTATAAGGATGAAAAATGTTTTTTTGAAAAATACGAATTTGCAATTTGGTGAAATCACTTGCTTTAAATTTCACTAATAGTGGAAAAAACTTGAAATAAAAATTATAAAAGTTATATTTGTGATATTAAGTTTTTGTTTCCTTTAAGGTGAAATCATTTCTTTTAAAACAGTATTTCCACCGTATAGCACATCTAAAATCAATCCCTATCGTATTTTTCTATCATTTAAAAAAAAATATTACTGCGATGTCTCGGCATGCGTGAAGGAGTATAAGGAAGAAAAATTATTTTTGAAAAAAATCCGATTTTGCAGTTTAGTGAAAGAACTGTCTTCAAACTTCACTATAGTGGAAAAAACTTGAAATACAAATTAAAAAACTCATAATTTTAATATTATTTTTTTTTTTTGCTTTAAGGGGAAATATTTTTTTGAAAAAATCAAGATTATGCCCACCGTAAAGCGCATCGAAAAGCAATCCCTATCGTATTTTTCTATCATTTTGCACAAATGTATTACTGCGATTTCTCGACATACATGAAAGAGTATAAGGATGAATTTTTTTTTTTGAAAAATACGAATTTGCAATTTGGTGAAAGCACTTGCTGCAAATTTCACTAATAGTGGAAAAACTTGAAATACAAATTAAGTCATATTTGTGATATTAAGTTTTTTGTTTCCTTCAAGGTGAAATCATTTTTAATATAAAAAAACAGTATACCCACCGAATAGCACATCAAAAAGCAATCGCTAGCATGGTTTTCTATAATTAAAAAAAAAAATTACTGCGAGTTCTTCGCATGCATACAAGAATATATGGAATACAATTTGTATTTAACTAATTCTTTTGTTCACCTCGGTGGAAGCAAATACCTTTTCTTTCAATTATAAAACAAAAAAGCGACAAAAAAAATCAAAAGAATAAAAAAATTGTGTAAATATTTTGTTTAAAAAAAAATAAGTGCAACCGTCATATAGGTCATAGCAAGGAACCGCGTATCATATTTGTCTGTAATTTTTCAAAAATCATTTATGTGAGAAATAGGAATATATAACAAGTTAAAATTGATTTTTTTTTTCAACAAAAAAAGTTTTTCGATAGCTTAAATTACGCAAAAGTTGATAGACGTTTGGTTTTATACTGTTTGTTTTTAAATACTTTCTTAGTCTGTTTTGAATTTCTGTGTATTCAACAATAAACAAGATAAATACAATAAAATGGTAATGCTAGAATTGCATCAGCCTTTTCTATATAATTCAGGAAAGAAAAAATCGAGAATTTTTATATTGTGTTTTTCTTCTTGTTTTAGTTTTCTTAAGGAAGGAAGATCAGTTTTTTAAAAAATATGAATATCCACGTCGTTTAAAGCATGACGAGACACCCCGAAATATATTTTTGTTTATTTTTTCAAAAATATTTCTTTGAGTATGACATATTTTGGAAGGGCAAAAACTGTTTCTTTTATAGCACAGATTACGCAGAAACGGATTTAAATTTGATCCTGGCAATTTTTTTTTAAATTGCTCAAAAAAGATTTTTGGATGACGTCACACCTTGGCCCGGATCTCAGAAAGGTCATTTTGGGCCATTCTGCACATTGTGTAACTTGGCGAAAATGCATTTTAAATACATAAAAAAGGTATTTCTAGAATCACCTCGGCCTCCCCTAAACTGCCCAAATGTAAAAATTGTAAAAATAAAAAACTTTGAAAATTTTGCCCAACAAATGAAGATTTTTTTGTACCAAAAATCATAGTCATATCTTTTTGAAAGCAGATTGGGATAAGGAATATGAATAAAATAAAAACAAATCAAAATTTAAAGTCAAAATTGTAAAATTATTTTTGAGGGACTCAAATTGATTTATTAAAAAAAAACAGGTGTATCTATTGTGTAGAACAACAAACTCTGAACCTAAATATATTTTTGCCATAATTTACAACCAATTATTTTAAGAGTTATTGCCGATCTTTCCGATATGGCTCAAATGGTTAACACCAAAGCGCCACTAACGCCATCTAGCGAGAAATAAACAAACTAAGTTTTACGATGCTTAAGTTAACTTAGCTTCTAAACTATACATGATACATACATTTTATGGGTATCATTCGACTCAAGAGCATCTCTTCTTTCGATACATCTTTTTATTTTTGTAAAAGAAGCATTTCCCACTTTTTTGGAATTTTGGGGGGAAATACCAAGTTTCTTAAAAAAAACAAATAAGTTCATCGTGTAGCGCATGAATTTACACACCGAAATATCGTTTTGTTGAGTTTCTCCAAAAATCCTTCTGTCTGTTATTGGCATACATCGTGTGCATGACGTCAAATATTTGATGACGTCATAATAGCCAAAATCAACGAAATGTCAAAAAATCAATTATATTCCTGATCCGTATGACGTAAGCTATTGATTGGTACTATCGTTATACCGATATCGATAAAGGGGCCAACAAGGGGGCCCCTTTCCGATATGGCCTATTTGGCTTCCCGATATGGTCCGAGCTCCTTTTCCTTTCCGATATGGTCCTTTCAAAGTATGGACTTTTTTTAGAGGTAAAATTAGCCAAAAGGGAACGGTCGTATCTTGGCTCAAAAAAATCGTCTCGATTTTTTTTTGGTACCAAAAGGTATCTTGATCCTTCCTTTATACGGCTGTATTTTTTTCGTTACCCTAACATGTACGTGGAAAAGTATGCAGCCCGCGGCGCAAGGGACCAAATCAGCCATATCGGAAAGCGGCAAAATTTGCTTTCCGATATGGCCAGAATGGCTAACCTTTAACATGGGGTTTGGAACTAAGATAGGAGATTTGTAGAGCAGATCGAAAAACGGGTTGTGGTGAAAGAATTACCTCAATACGCTAAGTAATTTCGACACAAGACTAGTGGGCCCCTTTTAGAAGACACTGTTTCGTGCCCCGATCGGGGCACGAAACTTGTTTCGGGTCCTCATAACGGTTGTTTACGTTACAAGCGTCAAGCAGCCTGCGTATATACGCCTAAAGCCTGCCGTTATTGTGTGCAATAGTTTCCATATCCAAGCTACCATATGCATGACGTCATAATTGTCATGAAGTTTGTTATGGCCATGAAGGAGAAAAGAGAAACATGCCCATTTTCGACAGATATCCATCTATCGTCCAAACCAGAGTTCGCCACGGGCCGGGCCTGGGCTGAGCCTCAACTTTAAGGAAATCACCGGGCTCTGGACGCGCCTGGGCTGATAATGTCGAAGTAATCCGTGCAAGCTCAGGTCAGAGCTGAATTTTTTTTTAACCAGCAGTTCACTTCCACAGCAACACACTGTT
The DNA here is from genome assembly GCA_036785665.1 of Chirona hameri. Lineage (NCBI taxonomy): Eukaryota > Metazoa > Arthropoda > Thecostraca > Balanomorpha > Balanidae > Chirona > Chirona hameri. The sequence continues at coordinate 32,068 of JAXIVJ010010263.1, forward strand.
GCTGTGGCTTTTTTTGGGTTAGCATAGTTGGTTCATTGTTTCACATGTATAGTATACAAGTAAATATGCTAGGATGATTACAAATTTTGTGAAAATAATTATATGCTTGATCTGAACGGGCCGGACCGGGTCTGGGCCTCAATATTATGAATTTGACCGGGCTTGGTCCGGGCCAGGGCTTGGTGTTCATGGGCCTGGGCCGGGCCGGGCTGGGGGTTGGTGGGCCTGTGACGAACACTGTACCAAACAAATGCCATATTCGTTTTTTTTCTTCTCTTCAGCTCGAAATGCCCCGTATAGCCAAATTGCAAGACAACTTTCAAGGTGACCTTCCCTTTCCCTTTAATTCCCTTTAAGTCTGACGGTGTGTTTTTTTTTGTGACAGGGACGTCAGGTAATATGGCTGTCAATAGAAATAGCAGATTATCAGGGTTAATCACATGTTTTCAACACTCACCTCTCAAGCGCCACGACTCTACATCGCGTTCCGAGCCCTGACTTCCCACGTCGGACCCAGCCAGTGGCGGATCTAGGATTCCTTTTTTTGTGGGTGTGTGGGGGGTGGGGGGGGGGGGGGATTTCGCTCCGCGTTTCGTGACTGAGCAGAGGGAGGGGGGGGGGGGGGCATCGGGTCGTCAGCGCAAAGAGTCGCTAAGCGGGGGGGGGGGGGGGGGGGGGGGGTCAAAGAAAATAAACTTGACCGCCGGAGGAAGATCCCGTCAGCGAAAAGTTGTTGAGCAATAAGCGGGGGGGGGGGGGGGGGGGGGTAATCACGACTTCCCGGGACAAAAATCACAACCTCCCGGAACGATTTGGGTGTGTGGGGGGAGGGGGCATACGTTTGCCTACCAATTGTTATCCTGGGGGGGGGGGGAATAATTGCCTGATTTGCTCTAACGTAGATCCGCCACTGGAGTCTGGACCCAGCTGCCCTAACCACACGCCGATCACGCCCCGATCTCTGCCGGCCTGACCGCGACAGACACCGCACACCTAGACGATGCTCAATTCAGAGTTGAGGCGTTGTAAACAGAACCTACAACCTCTCGTCCATCCATCACACCATGTGCAGCCATCTCCCCCTCACCGTGTGCAGGCCTCGCGGGCGGTGGCCTTGGCCAGCAGGGTCTTGCCACACCCCGGAGGCCCGTGCAGGAGGACTCCCTTGGGCGGCTGAATCAGCTGACTGCCGCGGAACAGGTGCCGGTTCTGGATCGGCAGGATCACCGTCTCCTTCAGCTCCTGGATTACACTGTCCAGTCTGGAGAGGTCAGGGCCTGGGTCAGTCAGGATCACCATCTCCTTCAGCTCCTGGATTACACTGTCTAGCCTGGAGAGGTCAGGGCCTGGGTCAGTCAGGATCACCATCTCCTTCAGCTCCTGGATTACACTGTCCAGCCTGGATAAGTCAAGGGAGGGTCAGTCAGGATCACCATCTCCTTCAGCTCCTGGATTACACTGTCTAGCCTGGAGAGGTCAGGGGAGGGTCAGTCAGGATCACCATCTCCTTCAGCTCCTGGATTACACTGTCTAGCCTGGAGAGGTCAGGGGAGGGTCAGTCAGGATCACTGTCTCCTTCAGCTCCTGGATTACACTGTCTAGCCTGGAGAGGTCAGGGCCTGGGTCAGTCAGGATCACCGTCTCCTTCAGCACCTGGATTACTGTCCAGTCTGGAGAGGTCAAGGGAGGGTCAGTCAGGATCACCATCTCCTTCAGCTCCTGGATTACACTGTCCAGTCTGGAGAGGTCAGGGCCTGGGTCAGTCAGGATCACCATCTCCTTCAGCTCCTGGATTACACTGTCCAGTCTGGAGAGGTCAGGGGAGGGTCAGTCAGGATCACTGTCTCCTTCAGCTCCTGGATCACATTTTCCAGTCTGGATAAGTCAGGGGAGGGTCATGGTGGAGAGGTCAGGGGAGGGTCATGGTGGAGGTCAGGGGATGGTCATGGTGGAGAGGTCAGGGGAGGGTCATGGTGGAGAGGTCAGGGGAGGGTCATGGTGGAGAGGTCAGGGGAGGGTCATGATGGAGAGGCCAGGGGAGGGTCATGGTGGAGAGGCCAGGGGAGGGTCATGGTGGAGAGGTCAGCCGTCAGGGGAGGTCATGGTGGAGAGGTCAGGGGAGGGTCATGGTGGAGAGGTCAGGGGAGGGTCATGGTGGAGAGGTCAGGGGAGGGTCATGGTGGAGAGGTCAGGGGAGGGTCATGGTGGAGAGGTCAGGGGAGGGTCAGTCAGGATCACAACCTCCTTCAGCTCCTGGATTACACTGTCTAGCCTGGAGAGGTCAGGGGAGGGTCAGTCAGGATCACCATCTCTTTCAGCTCCTGGATTACACTGTCCAGTCTGGAGAGGTCAGGGCCTGGGTCAGTCAGGATCACCATCTCCTTCAGCTCCTGGATTACACTGTCTAGCCTGGAGAGGTCAAGGGAGGGTCAGTCAGGATCACCATCTCCTTCAGCTCCTGGATTACACTGTCCAGTCTGGAGAGGTCAGGGGAGGGTCAGTCAGGATCACTGTCTCCTTCAGCTCCTGGATCACATTATCCAGTCTGGATAAGTCAGGGGAGGGTCATGGTGGAGAGGCCAGGGGAGGGTCATGATGGAGAGGCCAGGGGAGGGTCATGGTGGAGAGGTCAGGGGAGAGTCATGATGGAGAGGCCAGGGGAGGGTCATGGTGGAGAGGTCAGGGGAGGGTCATGGTGGAGAGGTCAGGGGAGGGTCATGGTGGAGAGGCCAGGGGAGGGTTATGGTGGAGAGGTCAGCCGTCAGGGGAGGTCATGGTGGAGAGGTCAGGGAAGGGTCATGGTGGAGAGGCCAGGGGAGGGTTATGGTGGAGAGGTCAGCCGTCAGGGGAGGTCATGGTGGAGAGGTCAGGGGAGGGTCATGGTGGAGAGGCCAGGGGAGGGTCATGGTGGAGAGGCCAGGGGAGGGTCATGGTGGAGAGGTCAGGGGAGGGTAATGGTGGAGAGGTCAGGGGAGGGTCATGGTGGAGAGGTCAGGGGAGGGTCATGGTGGAGAGGTCAGGGGAGGGTCATGGTGGAGAGGTCAGGGGAGGGTCATGGTGGAGAGGTCAGGGGAGGGTCTTGGTGGAGAGGCCAGGGGAGGATCATGGTGGAGAGGTCAGGGGAGGGTCATGGTGGAGAGGTCAGGGGAGGGTCATGGTGGAGAGGCCAGGGGAGGGTCATGGTGGAGAGGTCAGGGGAGGGTCATGGTGGAGAGGTCAGGGGAGGGTCTTGGTGGAGAGGCCAGGGGAGGGTCATGGTGGAGAGGTCAGGGGAGGGCCAGGAAGACAGTTTGTCAGGAGCCTGCAACCCCACACAGGATACATAGCCTTGGAGGATACATAGCCTTGGAGGATACATAACCTTGGAGGATACATAGCCTTGGAGGATACATAGCCTTGGAGGACGCAAACGAGTTTGTCACAGAGTATAACTGACAGAGGCAGTAGCAATACATTTTTACAAAATGACAGGAACGCCGGTAAAACAGAAAATTATCCACATAAAAAACAGTATATTAATTGTTCAATAACTATACTTGATGCTTTTAGTCACTCATCAGTCATCACTCATGTCCTAGCATTGGGAAATTTGGGTGGAAAATGACACCCTATGGATACTATTTTTCCACTCTTTCCTTAGTTTTACTGTGAATTTTCCACTCCTTATTTTAAAATGTATTGGATAATTGGAAACCTAATACTGATTTATGGATGTAATGATAGGGGCAGTCTGTGGATGGAAAGACAGGTAAGAATTGGCCTAGGTAATAACTAATTTTGGTGAGCAGATAATTGGGTGATACAGCCTGGTACATATGCTTTTTGGTTGAATTTTCAAATCTTTATACTTATTTTAAGTCAGAATTTTCCACTCCGCATCCCAGCTCCAAAGTAATTCTAGGAGCCTGCTTAGTCATCACATAACAACATTCTTGAAACACCATCCCTAAAAAGTGTGTATGCTTCAGGAATCAAACTGGTGATGAATCAACTGGTGTTACGCCTGTGCGCATCTCACCCAGCGATGCTGTCCCAGGAGACCTGTATGGAGACAGGCTCCACCAGCTGACAGGCGATTGACATCTCATAGTCAGTCAGCTGTATGCTGCTGTCGATTTCAAGCCGCTTCATCAGACGTTCAGCCTGGATGGACACACAAGCAAACATATTGTCACACACAGACAGGAAATGTGTCAACAGCTTTTTGCAGGCACAATTCCAAATCTGAAGCTCATATAAGGCCACATAATGAGTTGATTAAATATCACAAACTGATAAACCTCAGACCACAATCAAATGGTGCATTCATATGTGATACAATTGGCCACAAAAACAATACAAACAAGAAAGGCACTGAAACAAATCAATACTAAAAATTAGACAGGTTGAGATCACACCAGACCATCCCCACTCAAACTATTATTAATAGTACCTGTTGTTTCTCCCCTATCCACTGTTGCCATGGGGACCATGACTCACCCTTTTCTTGTCCTCCTGACGCCGTTTTCTGGTGGGGTCCATCATGTCTACTGCCCACTTAACACCCAGGTAGGTGATGGCTGAGGCTACAGCAGTCCGCAGCACAAGGCTCACCAGCTCTGACCGGTCAAATACCTTGTCCGACATGATTGCTGTCAAACAGAACACATCACAATAGCTGCAGTTAGAGACACATCTGACAGGAGGGTTGGTAACAACATGGAGTTGGTGCCACACAACTGGTCTATGTAATGTCACAAACAGAACTGCATGCAACAGAACACTATATGAACAGGCACAAGATGGTAAAATACATTTTAGCATAACAAAGGGTAAATTTTATGGCACAATATGATAAATTTTACAGTCCAGAAAACCGGTTGAAAGTTCTACACCAGCAACTTGAACTGCACTGGTCGACAATAACGAGCCTATTGGCTTCGATGTAGATATCAATATTGATATACAAATTAAAGTGCTTGCACAACATGCAAATTCAAAGCAGCTAGAACCACTATTAATCCTCTAATTAGAACAGACAGTCTAATTGGGAAGTGACAAAATATTACTAACCAGCTGCAGTACACATGAGACCGCAAGTCATGCAAATTGTAATCCCAATATTCACAATCTCCCGTGGGTTATCTGCGGGAAAACACCCGTCTGAAGAATGTCTTTGCAGCGTCATATTTGTAAAGGAAACGGATTGAAAACTAACACCGGCATTGTACCCCTTGACCATTATAGCTAGTTTCCTGATTAACCATATGTTTTTCATGCTAAAATTCTTAACTTTAAATAAGATGTTTTTTTTTTGTTTTTTTTAGTGAAAACAAATATGATTGACGTTCCCGTGGAACACACTATTCGCTTCATGAGCTTTGTTTGACGTATGATGTGGTGTTTAATGCTGGCGCTATAAGCTACCTTATAAGTACGGTTCACATTATAGTTAATTTCTTAGTCGGTTGAAATCGCTCGCGTGTGCACCATGTCGCCGCCGAAACTTTCGTAAGTACACGTGCTTTGCATAAATCATCATCTAAACATGACGGTAAAGTTTGGTCGATAATCGATTTTCGGACAATCGTTTCATGAGACACCTTGCCTGCCTTACGACCATGAGCGATAATGTGCAGTAGGTATGTAACTTGTCGGTAGAGTCATTGCCTAGATTGTTGCATAAGTAATAGTTATTTTTTATTGTTTGCCCATTGTCCTTCCATTAGGAAGAAACAGCAGCTATGTGATTATTCACTGCATGTGATGTGGGATGTCTCAAATATCACAAAATGGTGATATACTGCTTTTGCACACATTTATATAGGCAAATTGAATATTGTATACTAATTCTACACATCTAATCTCCTCAGAACTGCACTCAAAACGGACATTATCAGTACTTACCTGACAATATTGATTTTTATCACCTGTCAATAGCCTCAGCCGACCACCTGCAATGACTGCTATTACAATGTAAACAACGTGGGCGCAGAAATGCGTCTATCAGCAGGAAACCTATAAACTGTAGGGCTATCTTTATCAAGAGAATAGAACATGTTGGTGCACCTAGCATTATACAAGTTACCATCTTCTGTGTTTTAGCAAGTAGTCATTGGATGAGTCGGTAAAGACGCACCAACATTCCTTCCAAGTAAGCAATTTCAGCTGCTGATAGGGGCGTGACCGCTAAACTATATATCAGAATTGGTTCGGCATATATCTTCCACGTAGTGTAGTGGGTCCGCCAACGCTGTTCAGATATGTCTTTCGTGTAAGCAGGACCACATGGCATCTGCTATCTGGCCTGAGACGGATTCGTCTTAAAAATGCAGCTTTGAGCAGCGACCTGGCATTCTGCCAACAAACTCAGAACTTTTTCTGGAATATGAACACTGGCTAGATAGACTGGAATATAGACACTGGCTATCATATGACGTCATGTCGCCGCCTGGTCGACCACTAAACCCTATCACGCTCTCACTAAACCTCCATTCCTGGCGGAGCGCAGGACTTGTATTTGAGACCGAAAGTCGCCTGTGCAGCGGCCACTACCACAAGGTGACCTTACTGGATACATATCTGGCGCATTTCACACAAAAAACAGCCCACATTGTCTACATTTCTACATTTCAGTTGTAATGGCAGAGTCGTTCCGGTCGGCTAAGGTGATTGACAGGTGATACAAATCATTATTGTCAGGTAAGTACTGAGAATGTCCCTGTTTGGAGTGCAGTTCTGATTAAATCAGACATGTATAATTAGTATACAATATTCAATTTTCCTATATAAAGGTGTGCAAAAGCGGAATACGACCCACAAAATAAATCCATTGCTGGTATGTTTGACAATGATATGTTTGGTTGCAGTGATGGCATCCTTTTTGGGATGGGCAACCCACTTCTGGACATATCTGCCCACGGAGACCAGGAGTTCCTGGACAAATATGGTATGTATGTACTATGTAGCATGTACACAGTGTCTTCAGAAATTGTCATGTTACCTGCAGGTATCTGCAACTAAGTGTGAGTTGCTATCATAATTACTGATTTCCTGACCTGTTGTGAATCTAATATTTCTTAGATTTCAGGTTAAGATGGATTGAAATAATGTGAAAGTAATATGTTTTCCTTATTTGCCTTAAGTCTATTGATATAAATAAATTAATAATCAACCCTTCAACCCATTACAATTGAATCAACTCATCATTTCTTCATCACCATTAACTCATGATGCACCTATCACCATCATTCTTTAAACCCCTCCTGTACCCTCAGCCTACCTCTTATGACCTGGTCACCTGCCCCTTCCCCATCTACAGGCATGAAGCCATCACTCAGCATTCAACCTTCAAACTCATCAAATCTTTAATCTGCAATCACTGTCACCCTTGCCAAACCCTCCTCTACCTCTCATGACTCTCCTACCTCAACCGTGTTACCCTCCCTCCCCAGGCATGCCTAATGAGGATACCTCCCTCTTCTACCTCTCATGACTCTCCTACCTCAACCATGTTACCCTCCCTCCCCAGGCATGCCTAATGAGGATACCTCCCTCTTCCACCTCTCATGACTCTCCTACCTCAACCATGTTACCCTCCCTCCCCAGGCATGCCTAATGAGGATACCTCCCTCTTCTACCTCTCATGACTCTCCTACCTCAACCATGTTACCCTCCCTCCCCAGGCATGCCTAATGAGGATACCTCCCTCTTCCACCTCTCATGACTCTCCTACCTCAACCATGTTACCCTCCCTCCCCAGGCATGCCTAATGAGGATACCTCCCTCTTCTACCTCTCATGACTCTCCTATCTCAACCATGTTACCCTCCCTCCCCAGGCATGCCTAATGAGGATACCTCCCTCTTCTACCTCTCATGACTCTCCTACCTCAACCATGTTACCCTCCCTCCCCAGGCATGCCTAATGAGGATACCTCCCTCTTCTACCTCTCATGACTCTCCTATCTCAACCATGTTACCCTCCCTCCCCAGGCATGCCTAATGAGGATACCTCCACTCTAGCCACCTTACCGCTCAACCACGTTACCCTCCCTCCCCAGGCATGCCTAATGAGGATACCTCCCTCTTCCACCTCTCATGACTCTCCTACCTCAACCATGTTACCCTCCCTCCCCAGGCATGCCTAATGAGGATACCTCCCTCTTCTACCTCTCATGACTCTCCTACCTCAACCATGTTACCCTCCCTCCCCAGGCATGCCTAATGAGGATACCTCCCTCTTCTACCTCTCATGACTCTCCTATCTCAACCATGTTACCCTCCCTCCCCAGGCATGCCTAATGAGGATACCTCCCTCTTCTACCTCTCATGACTCTCCTACCTCAACCATGTTACCCTCCCTCCCCAGGCATGCCTAATGAGGATACCTCCCTCTTCTACCTCTCATGACTCTCCTACCTCAACCATGTTACCCTCCCTCCCCAGGCATGCCTAATGAGGATACCTCCACTCTAGCCACCTCACCGCTCAACCATGTTACCCTCCCTCCCCAGGCATGCCTAATGAGGATACCTCCACTCTAGCCACCACGTTACCCTCCCTCCCCAGGCATGCCTAATGAGGATACCTCCACTCTAGCCACCATGTTACCCTCCCTCCCCAGGCATGCCTAATGAGGATACCTCCCTCTTCTACCTCTCATGACTCTCCTACCTCAACCATGTTACCCTCCCTCCCCAGGCATGCCTAATGAGGATACCTCCACTCTAGCCACCTCACCGCTCAACCATGTTACCCTCCCTCCCCAGGCATGCCTAATGAGGATACCTCCACTCTAGCCACCACGTTACCCTCCCTCCCCAGGCATGCCTAATGAGGATACCTCCACTCTAGCCACCATGTTACCCTCCCTCCCCAGGCATGCCTAATGAGGATACCTCCACTCTAGCCACCATGTTACCCTCCCTCCCCAGGCATGCCTAATGAGGATACCTCCACTCTAGCCACCTCACCGCTCAACCATGTTACCCTCCCTCCCCAGGCATGCCTAATGAGGATACCTCCACTCTAGCCACCACGTTACCCTCCCTCCCCAGGCATGCCTAATGAGGATACCTCCACTCTAGCCACCATGTTACCCTCCCTCCCCAGGCATGCCTAATGAGGATACCTCCACTCTAGCCACCTCACCGCTCAACCATGTTACCCTCCCTCCCCAGGCATGCCTAATGAGGATACCTCCACTCTAGCCACCACGTTACCCTCCCTCCCCAGGCATGCCTAATGAGGATACCTCCACTCTAGCCACCACGTTACCCTCCCTCCCCAGGCATGCCTAATGAGGATACCTCCACTCTAGCCACCACGTTACCCTCCCTCCCCAGGCATGCCTAATGAGGATACCTCCACTCTAGCCACCACGTTACCCTCCCTCCCCAGGCATGCCTAATGAGGATACCTCCACTCTAGCCACCATGTTACCCTCCCTCCCCAGGCATGCCTAATGAGGATACCTCCACTCTAGCCACCACGTTACCCTCCCTCCCCAGGCATGCCTAATGAGGATACCTCCACTCTAGCCACCATGTTACCCTCCCTCCCCAGGCATGCCTAATGAGGATACCTCCACTCTAGCCACCACGTTACCCTCCCTCCCCAGGCATGCCTAATGAGGATACCTCCACTCTAGCCACCACGTTACCCTCCCTCCCCAGGCATGCCTAATGAGGATACCTCCACTCTAGCCACCTCACCCTCCCCAGGCATGCCTAATGAGGATACCTCCACTCTAGCCACCATGTTACCCTCCCTCCCCAGGCATGCCTAATGAGGATACCTCCACTCTAGCCACCACGTTACCCTCCCTCCCCAGGCATGCCTAATGAGGATACCTCCACTCTAGCCACCACGTTACCCTCCCTCCCCAGGCATGCCTAATGAGGATACCTCCACTCTAGCCACCATGTTACCCTCCCTCCCCAGGCATGCCTAATGAGGATACCTCCACTCTAGCCACCGTGTTACCCTCCCTCCCCAGGCATGCCTAATGAGGATACCTCCACTCTAGCCACCATGTTACCCTCCCTCCCCAGGCATGCCTAATGAGGATACCTCCACTCTAGCCACCTCACCGCTCTTTGTGTATGAAGCAGTCCCTACCTTCTTCTCGCTGTCCTGGGTCCCCTTCAGGCATGAAACCAAATAACTCCACCATACCTCATCACCCCCCCCCCCCCCCATCTCCAGGCAGTGACCACACTCCCCTCCAGTCATCAAGGCAAATGTTACCATCATTTCCTCACCTCCCCTCTGTCTCCAGGCATCAACTTGACCTCACCATCGCCCTGTCCAGGCATGCACTTGACCTCACCATCGCCCTGTCCAGGCATGAACTTGACCCCCCCCCCCTCTCCCCCTCTCCAGGCATGAACTTGACCCCACCCTCACCCTCTCCAGGCATGAAGCCAAACGACGCCATTCTGGCCGAGGAGAAGCACATGCCGATGTACGATGAGATGGTGCAGCGGTTCAAGGTGACGTACGTGGCCGGCGGCGCCACGCAGAACTCGCTGCGCATCGCCCAGTGGCTCCTCGGACGGCCCGACACCAGCACCTTCTTCGGCTGTGTCGGGCGGGACGCCACGAGCGAGACGCTCAGCGCCACCGCCAGGAAGGACGGAGTCAATGTAGTCTACCAGTACAACGAGACCACCCCCACAGGTGAGACAACTGCAGACTGGTTATTGAGTCAACTTTTTTTTTGGAACGATTCAATCATGATTCATTTTGGAATCTGAATGATTCAATCACCGTTCGATTCACGGATACAATTTTGAGAATTGATTCTTCTGATTCAAAGAATGATAAAAATATTTTAAACGATTCACGTTTGATTCAACATTAAAAAATATGAGGTGAATTTATGTCAAGTCAATAAAAATGGAAACATTCATATGTATGATCATTAACAAATTGTTGAGCAATAGTATTTCAGTATAAATGAATGTAGCCACTGGGACTGCATGTATTTGCACAATAATTTCCAGTGCACTTGAATTGTTCAATCTTTTGATTCAATCAGCCTTGACTTGATGCGGGTTTTGATTCAATCACGTTTCATGAAACAAAAGATCTGGTGGTGAATCAATTATGTTTTGATTCAATTAATTTTGATTGAACGATTCCAATCGATTCAATCAGTGTCGAATCAATAACCGGTCTGGGTGAGAGGCGAAGGAACGATGGTCGCCTCACAGGAAAACTGGTATTGTCAGAGATTTGCAGGGTGTTTGGTGTTTCCGTGATGTCTCAAACGAACAAGAATGGTAATGATTGTGTTACCAATGATGGTCTCCATGTGACCTTCGCTGTCGGAGCGCCCCGAAACACCAATCATCATCGTGATCGTTACGAAGGATGCACACTCAACGCATGTGACGACCAAGACGATATTTCTGGCATTTCTCTGATATTTCATATTCCAGAAAAAGTTCTGAGTTTGTTGGCAGAATGCCAGGTCGCTGCTCAAAGCTGCATTTTTAAGACGAATCCGTCTCAGGCCGGATAGCAGATGCCATGTGGTCCTGCTTACACGAAAGACATATCTGAACAGCGTTGGCGGACCCACTACACTACGTGGAAGATATATGCCGAACCAATTCTGATATATAGTTTAGCGGTCACGCCCCTATCAGCAGCTGAAATTGCTTACTTGGAAGGAATGTTGGTGCGTCTTTACCGACTCATCCAATGACTACCTGCTAAAACACAGAAGATGGTAACTTGTATAATGCTAGGTGCACCAACATGTTCTATTCTCTTGATAAAGATAGCCCTACAGTTTATAGGTTTCCTGCTGAAAGCTGCCAAGGAGCATACGCTAGCCAGATACGTAATAATTCATGGAGCCGTCAACACTGACCGGACCAGTAGTCTTGTGCGTCATTGGGAGGAATTGCTCAAAGCTTGCCAAGTCTGCCATCTGTTTTAGTTGAACAGGGAACAGGAGAACTACAAAGATCTTGGAACAAGATAGTTCGCATGGCCGTGAATCACTGCATGAGCAAGGAAACCAAGAGTACTATAGAGTATATGTCAAGCCTAAGATGGCTGGCAATGTTGCCGCAAAATAACAAGTATGAAGCACCAAGTGCATTCTGGCCATCTAGCAAATACAGCACAATTGTCAGACTAGCCACACTAACAAAAATAATTTTACTAACAGGACATTCATGGGTGTCCACAGGAATGGTCAGGAGACACATACATCAAAATAGCACCTGTCCACTTTGTCTCGATGGTATTGAAACATTAGAGCATATGCTCTTTGAATGTATGAAACTCAAAGATGATAGAGAAGAGGCCCAAAGGAGGTGCCACACCAAGTTAGAGAGAAAACTCCCAGCGGTAGAATGCATCATCGCTGCTGATAGGGAGCAGAGCCTTATCATCCATCATATCTACAAGGCCCGCATACAGAGGGAAATCATCGATAAAAACAGCATAGCTGTCACATACAATAGGCTTGAAGCATTCAACTGAAACAAGACGATCATGAATGATCATGCATCTGCAAGATGGAGTCGACCATTCAAGTTCAAGTTCAAGAACAGCATAAACAAACATGACGGCATTACATTACATGACATGGTGTCAGTTTCTGCTTCCACGGCGTATTTTCGGACCGCGGGAAGATGTTTACTCCTTTCCCAACTTTCTACTCAAACAATGAGTGATTCAATAAAGATGCAGTGATTTTTTTCTTCTCGTATTTCTTTCCGCCTTCTGTGAATAATTATCACAATGGAGCGTCAACTAAATGTGATAAACTATCGTACTTAACCTCTGTAAATCTCTGTAAAGGGCGGACTCGTTGAGTTTGTTTGAAGCTTTTGAGATGGAATCTGCCGTCATCTCGGAGAACGTGTTATCTGGCGTTTGCTACACAGGGAGCGACACGTTTCATCATCAGTCATTGTGACTTGACACCATATATGTATGGGAAAACCGTCAGTCATAAATGAGAAGAAAACTAGGATATGTTCAACGTTATACAATGCCGGATGGTGTGCCTGATACAATGCTGGATGGTGTGCCTGATAAAATGCCGGATGGTGTGCCTGATACAATGCCGGATGGTGTGCCTGATACAATGCTGGATGGTGTGCCTGATACAATGTCGGATGGTGTGCCTGATACAATGCCGGATGGTGTGCCTGATACAATGACGGATGCCGGATGGTGTGCCTGATACAATGACGGATGGTGTGCCTGATACAATGTCGGATGGTGTGCCTGATGCAATGACGGATGCCGGATGGTGTGCCTGATACAATGTCGGATGGTGTGCCTGATACAATGCCGGATGGTGTGCCTGATACAATGCCGGATGGTGTGCCTGATACAATGTCGGATGGTGTGCCTGATACAATGCCGGATGGTGTGCCTGATACAATGACGGATGCCGGATGGTGTGCCTGATACAATGTCGGATGGTGTGCCTGATACAATGCCGGATGCCAGATGGTGTGCCTGATACAATGCCGGATGGTGTGCCTGATACAATGCCGGATGGTGTGCCTGATACAATGTCGGATGGTGTGCCTGATACAATGCCGGATGCCAGATGGTGTGCCTGATACAATGCCGGATGGTGTGCCTGATACAATGCCGGATGCCAGATGGTGTGCCTGATACAATGCTGTATGCCGGATGGTGTGCCTGATACAATGTCGGATGGTGTGCCTGATACAATGTCGGATGGTGTGCCTGATACAATGCCGGATGCCAGATGGTGTGCCTGATACAATGCCGGATGGTGTGCCTGATACAATGCCAGATGCCAGATGGTGTGCCTGATACAATGCTGTATGCCGGATGGTGTGCCTGATACAATGTCGGATGGTGTGCCTGATACAATGTCGGATGGTGTGCCTGATACAATGTCGGATGGTGTGCCTGATACAATGCCGGATGCCAGATGGTGTGCCTGATACAATGCCGGATGGTGTGCCTGATACAATGCCGGATGCCAGATGGTGTGCCTGATACAATGCTGTATGCCGGATGGTGTGCCTGATACAATGTCGGATGGTGTGCCTGATACAATGTCGGATGGTGTGCCTGATACAATGCCGGATGCCAGATGGTGTGCCTGATACAATGCTGTATGCCGGATGGTGTGCCTGATACAATGCCGGATGGTGTGCCTGATACAATGTCGGATGGTGTGCCTGATACAATGTCGGATGGTGTGCCTGATACAATGTCGGATGGTGTGCCTGATACAATGCCGGATGCCGGATGGTGTGCCTGATACAATGCCGGATGGTGTGCCTGATACAATGCCGGATGGTGTGCCTGATACAATGACGGATGCCGGATGGTGTGCCTGATACAATGTCGGATGGTGTGCCTGATGCAATGACGGATGCCGGATGGTGTGCCTGATACAATGTCGGATGGTGTGCCTGATACAATGCCGGATGGTGTGCCTGATACAATGTCGGATGGTGTGCCTGATACAATGACGGATGCCGGATGGTGTGCCTGATACAATACCGGATGGTGTGCCTGATACAATGTCGGATGGTGTGCCTGATACAATGTCGGATGTTGTGCCTGATAAAATGTCGGATGGTGTGCCTGATACAATGCCGGATGGTGTGCCTGATACAATGACGGATGCCGGATGGTGTGCCTGATAAAATGACGGATGCCGGATGGTGTGCCTGATACAATGCCGGATGGTGTGTCTGATACAATGCCAGATGTCGGATGGTGTGCCTGATACAATGCCGTATGCTGGATGGTGTGCCTGATACAATGCCGGTTGGTGTGCCTGATACAATGCCGGATGGTGTGCCTGATAAAATGCCGGATGGTGTGCCTGATACAATGCCGGATGGTGTGCCTGATACAATGCCAGATGTCGGATGGTGTGCCTGATATAATGCCGTATGCTGGATGGTGTGCCTGATACAATGCTGGTTGGTGTGCCTGATACAATGTCGGATGGTGTGCCTGATACAATGCCGGATGGTGTGCCTGATACAATGCCGGATGGTGTGCCTGATAAAATGCAGGATGGTGTGCCTGATACAATGCCGGATGGTGTGCCTGATACAATGCCGGATGCCGGATGGTGTGCCTGATACAATGCCGGATGGTGTGCCTGATACAATGACGGATGCCGGATGGTGTGCCTGATACAATGTCGGATGGTGTGCCTGATGCAATGACGGATGCCGGATGGTGTGCCTGATACAATGTCGGATGGTGTGCCTGATACAATGCCGGATGGTGTGCCTGATACAATGCCGGATGGTGTGCCTGATACAATGTCGGATGGTGTGCCTGATACAATGACGGATGCCGGATGGTGTGCCTGATACAATGACGGATGCCGGATGGTGTGCCTGATACAATGCCGGATGGTGTGCCTGATACAATGTCGGATGGTGTGCCTGATACAATGCCGGATGGTGTGCCTGATACAATGCCGGATGGTGTGCCTGATACAATGCCAGATGCCGGATGGTGTGCCTGATACAATGCCGTATGCCGGATGGTGTGCCTGATACAATGCCATATGCCAGATGGTGTGCCTGATACAATGCTGTATGCCGGATGGTGTGCCTGATACAATGCTGGATGGTGTGCCTGGTACAATGCCGGATGGTGTGCCTGATACAATGCCGGATGGTGTGCCTGATACAATGTCGGATGATGTGCCTGATACAATGTCGGATGGTGTGCCTGATACAATGCCGGATGCTGGATGGTGTGCCTGATACAATGCCGGATGCCGGGCCTGATACAATGCCAGATGCCGGATGGTGTGCTGCTCCTGTCCATGTCCAGACCCTGTCCTGAGCTACCTCCTGTC
>JAXIVJ010010264.1:0-47893 GCA_036785665.1 Chirona hameri
TACAATACATGTATAGCACAAATTGCTGGAGGCTCTCCCGCACCGCTCTCCACGTTCACGGCCGTTTGCCATCCGCTCGCGCGCCACCCATGGCTTATCTCGGCCTATGCCCACCCATGACTTAGGGCAGTGGTTCTTAGCGTCAAGGGTATAGTTACCCCCTTTTGACGACCTGAATGACTTGTTTACCCCTCCCCTATTTTCCCCAATTAGGCGGTACATACAGCATAACTTCAGGCGTTTGCTATTAGTGCCATCTAGGGGCAGCAATATAAGTTGATGTGTGCTGTTGCGCTTGGTCTAGGACAGTGGTTCTCGTCAAGGGTGTGGTTACCCTCTTTTGATGATCAGAATGACTTTTTACCCCCTGCCCCCCCCCCCCCTATTGCACATTCCTCAGTTATCGGCTTCAAGCTATGCGGTACAGCATATCTTCAGGTGCTTACTACTAGTGCCATCTAGGGGCAGGCATATAAGTACATGCGTGCCGCTGCTCTTAATCTAAAGCAGTGGTTTCCAGCGAATACCAACACGTAACCCATAGCACAACACTGAACGTATTCAGTATTAATTGGTTGTGGCGGTGAAACAAACTACAAACTGCAGTAATGTGGCGGTGAAACAAACTAGGAGAGATGTAATGTATCAGACATGATATTGCGAAACAAACTAGGAGAGATGTAATGTATCAGACATGATATTGCGAAACAAACTAGGAGAGATGTAATGTATCAGACATGATATTGCGAAACAAACTAGGAGAGATGTAATGTATCAGACATGATATTGCGAAACAAACTAGGAGAGATGTAATGTATCAGACATGATATTGCGAAACAAACTAGGAGAGATGTAATGTATCAGACATGATATTGCGAAACAAACTAGGAGAGATGTAATGTATCAGACATGATATTGCGAAACAAACTAGGAGAGATGTAATGTATCAGACATGATATTGCGAAACAAACTAGGAGAGATGTAATGTATCAGACATGATATTGCGAAACAAACTAGGAGAGATGTAATGTATCAGACATGATATTGCGAAACAAACTAGGAGAGATGTAATGTATCAGACATGATATTGCGAAACAAACTAGGAGAGATGTAATGTATCAGACATGATATTGCGAAACAAACTGGGAGAGATGTAATGTATCAGACATGATATTGCGAAACAAACTAGGAGAGATGTAATGTATCAGACATGATATTGCGAAACAAACTAGGAGAGATGTAATGTATCAGACATGATATTGCGAAACAAACCAGGAGAGATGTAATGTATCAGACATGATATTGCGAAACAAACTAGGAGAGATGTAATGTATCAGACATGATATTGCGAAACAAACTAGGAGAGATGTAATGTATCAGACATGATATTGCGAAACAAACTAGGAGAGATGTAATGTATCAGACATGATATTGCGAAACAAACTAGGAGAGATGTAATGTATCAGACATGATATTGCGAAACAAACTAGGAGAGATGTAATGTATCAGACATGATATTGCGAAACAAACTAGGAGAGATGTAATGTATCAGACATGATATTGCGAAACAAACTAGGAGAGATGTAATGTATCAGACATGATATTGCGAAACAAACTAGGAGAGATGTAATGTATCAGACATGATATTGCGAAACAAACTAGGAGAGATGTAATGTATCAGACATGATATTGCGAAACAAACTAGGAGAGATGTAATGTATCAGACATGATATTGCGAAACAAACTAGGAGAGATGTAATGTATCAGACATGATATTGCGAATCAAACTAGGAGAGATGTAATGTATCAGACATGATATTGCGAAACAAACTAGGAGAGATGTAATGTATCAGACATGATATTGCGAAACAAACTAGGAAAGATGTAATGTATCAGACATGATATTGCGAAACAAACTAGGAGAGATGTATTGTATCAGACATGATATTGCGAATAAAACTCTGAGAGATGTGTTTGCATTGTGCGCCATCACCAAACGAGTCTGCTATAATTTCTCACTTAGCTGCTCGCACTGCTCAACTGGCATTGATCAGTGCTCAATCACCATTACCCCTGCCCCGAAGGCTCCATTACCCCCAGTGGGGTAATTACCCCCTATTTGAGAACCCCTGACCTAGGGCGGTGACGTGCCATGCGGCACTATCTGACAGAACGGCGCTCGACCGGCACGGGGCAACGGGTCCGCGGCTTCAAAGCCTTTAGACCCTTGGCAACCGCTATCAATTGGTCGCGGGGCGATTCGAGAACATTATTATTGTAAAGAGCCCAATGCCTTATGTATATTTATTATTTATATATAGTATTGCCTTATGGCTGGCGGTTGGCTGTGTGGTAAATAACCAGATTACCAGCGAACAGCAGTCGGCCGGGGCTGGCTGTGTGGTAAATTACCAGATTACCAGCGAAGAGCAGTCGGCCGGGGATGGCTGTGTGGTAAATTACCAGATTACCAGCGAAGAGCAGTCGGCCGGGGCTGGCTGTGTGGTAAATAACCAGATTACCAGCGAATAGCAGTCGGACGGGGCTGGCTGTGTGGTAAATAACCAGATTACCGGCGAACAGCAGTCGGCCGGGGCTGGCTGTGTGGTAAATAACCAGATTACCAGCGAAGAGCAGTCGGCCGGGGCTGGCTGTGTGGTAAATTACCAGATTACCAGCGAAGAGCAGTCGGCCGGGGCTGGCTGTGTGGTAAATAAACAGATTACCAGCGAATAGCAGTCGGCCGGGGCTGGCTGTGTGGTAAATTACCAGATTACCAGCGAAGAGCAGTCGGCCGGGACTGGCTGTGTGGTAAATAACCAGATTACCAGCGAACAGCAGTCGGCCGGGGCTGGCTGTGTGGTAAATAACCAGATTACCAGCGAAGAGCAGTCGGCCGGGGCTGGCTGTGTGGTAAATTACCAGATTACCAATAGCAGGCGGCCGGGTTATTTTCCCGACATTGGACACTGATTGGGGTATATGTTACACAGTCCGTGACTGAGGCCGCGAGCCGGTGGGCTTGGTGCAGGACTTTAGTTGCTTAGCAGCAGACATGGCGGACCCACGTCGTGTTTGACCATGACAACCGGGCAGTCGGTATGCACTTTCCTACGGTACGTCGAGGTGTTAAGCTACATCTAATTTACATCATACCGGGCTTTTGTGGTGCATCATTCAATCATTCCAATGACGGATCAGTGTGTGGTTTTCAATTTTCCGAATCATTTGTAGGTTTACTGTGAAAGGATGCAGGTAGCTCAACAGGTAGTCCTTTGGTTCGTATTTTGGGCTCGCATGTATCAATGACGCCGTGACTTCGGAAATATCACAATACACTTCGTATGTTTGTTTTGGAAAGGGCAATCAATTAAGATCCCGGTGTGCCTTATTTTTATAGAACAATATCTTTGTGTAACACGAATATTGAGCTGTAACATTAAATAATCATGATTAAATAATCATAAATAATCATGTTTTGACCATTTGACGGCTTAACTTAAAATTATTGTAAAATGGCAATTGTATGCACTTGCCACACCCCGGGAAATATGTCCAATGAAACAGGATTTATTTAATTCATGAAGTTTAAAACGCCATTGAGCCCAAATTTGTGGTAGCCATAACTCCATGATTGGTAATATTGATACTAAAAGCTTATACCGATCGAGCTTTTATCATATTCAGCTACCAGACATAACCTTATAAAACACATGCCATGTACAACAAAAATGTGTAAGTACACTTCACAAGGAATCTCGGTCACGAAGATTTCATAAAAAGTCCATGAACTGCTCATGAACACTTCACCAACAAATTACCTTGATATTGAAATGATAAAAACAACACAAATAAGCACCTGCTGTTCTTGAACTGCTCATGAAAACATGTACAAGCACGGAATTTCGCTTATTATGCTGCAAGCGTTTGGCGATCGCTTTACCTTGTTCAGTTGGATCGGATGCAAGCCGGCGACCGGCGGCAGCAAAAGGCATCAACGTGCTCAACCAAACTGGGCTACCCGTCCAGGGCCCTGTCCCGAGATGTAGACGAGTTTAATTACCCGACCAAGGCCCTGTCCCGAGATGTAGACGAGTTTAATTACCAGACCAAGGTCCTGTCCCGAGCTGTAGACGAGTTTAATTACCCGACCAGGGCCCTGTCCCGAGCTGTAGACGAGTTTAATTACCAGACCAAGGTCCTGTCCCGAGCTGTAGACGAGTTTAATTACCAGACCAAGGTCCTGTCCCGAGCTGTAGACGAGTTGAATTACCCGACCAGGGCCCTGTCCCGAGCTGTAGACGAGTTTAATTACCAGACCAAGGCCCTGTCCCGAGCTGTAGACGAGTTTAATTACCATACCAAGGCCCTGTCCCGAGCTGTAGACGAGTTTAATTACCAGACCAAGGCCCTGTCCTGAGCTGTAGACGAGTTTAATTACCCGACCAGGGCCCTGTCCCGAGCTGTAGACGAGTTTAATTACCAGACCAAGGTCCTGTCCCGAGCTGTAGACGAGTTTAATTACCAGACCAAGGCCCTGTCCCGAGCTGTAGACGAGTTTAATTACCCGACCAGGGCCCTGTCCCGAGCTGTAGACGAGTTTAATTACCCGACCAGGGCCCTGTCCCGAGCTGTAGACGAGTTTAATTACCAGACCAGGGCCCTGTCCCGAGCTGTAGACGAGTTTAATTACCAGACCAAGGCCCTGTCCCGAGCTGTAGACGAGTTGAATTACCAGACCAAGGTCCTGTCCCGAGCTGTAGACGAGTTGAATTACCAGACCAGGGTCCTGTCCCGAGCTGTAGACGAGTTGAATTACCAGACCAAGGTCCTGTCCCGAGCTGTAGACGAGTTTAATTACCCGACCAAGGTCCTGTCCCGAGCTGTAGACGAGTTTAATTACCAGACCAAGGTCCCTGTCCCGAGCTGTAGACGAGTTTAATTACCCGACCAGGGCCCTGTCCCGAGCTGTAGACGAGTTTAATTACCAGACCAAGGTCCTGTCCCGAGCTGTAGACGAGTTTAATTACCAGACCAAGGTCCTGTCCCGAGCTGTAGACGAGTTTAATTACCAGACCAAGGTCCTGTCCCGAGCTGTAGACGAGTTTAATTACCAGACCAAGGTCCTGTCCCGAGCTGTAGACGAGTTTAATTACCAGACCAGGGCCCTGTCCCGAGCTGTAGACGAGTTTAATTACCAGACCAAGGTCCTGTCCCGAGCTGTAGACGAGTTTAATTACCCGACCAAGGTCCTGTCCCGAGCTGTAGACGAGTTTAATTACCAGACCAGGGCCCTGTCCCGAGCTGTAGACGAGTTTAATTACCCGACCAAGGTCCTGTCCCGAGCTGTAGACGAGTTTAATTACCCGACCAGGGCCCTGTCCCGAGCTGTAGACGAGTTTAATTACCAGACCAAGGTCCTGTCCCGAGCTGTAGACGAGTTTAATTACCAGACCAAGGTCCTGTCCCGAGCTGTAGACGAGTTTAATTACCAGACCAAGGTCCTGTCCCGAGCTGTAGACGAGTTTAATTACCAGACCAAGGTCCTGTCCCGAGCTGTAGACGAGTTTAATTACCAGACCAAGGTCCTGTCCCGAGCTGTAGACGAGTTTAATTACCAGACCAAGGTCCTGTCCCGAGCTGTAGACGAGTTTAATTACCAGACCAAGGTCCTGTCCCGAGCTGTAGACGAGTTTAATTACCAGACCAAGGTCCTGTCCCGAGCTGTAGA
Source organism: Chirona hameri (assembly GCA_036785665.1). Classification (NCBI taxonomy): domain Eukaryota; kingdom Metazoa; phylum Arthropoda; class Thecostraca; order Balanomorpha; family Balanidae; genus Chirona; species Chirona hameri. Next base: position 5,732 of record JAXIVJ010010264.1, read on the forward strand.
CGAGTTTAATTACCAGACCAGGGCCCTGTCCCGAGCTGTAGACGAGTTTAATTACCAGACCAAGGTCCTGTCCCGAGCTGTAGACGAGTTTAATTACCCGACCAAGGTCCTGTCCCGAGCTGTAGACGAGTTTAATTACCAGACCAGGGCCCTGTCCCGAGCTGTAGACGAGTTTAATTACCCGACCAAGGTCCTGTCCCGAGCTGTAGACGAGTTTAATTACCCGACCAGGGCCCTGTCCCGAGCTGTAGACGAGTTTAATTACCCGACCAGGGCCCTGTCCCGAGCTGTAGACGAGTTTAATTACCAGACCAGGGCCCTGTCCCGAGCTGTAGACGAGTTTAATTACCAGACCAAGGTCCTGTCCCGAGCTGTAGACGAGTTTAATTACCCGACCAGGGCCCTGTCCCGAGCTGTAGACGAGTTTAATTACCAGACCAAGGTCCTATCCCGAGCTGTAGACGAGTTTAATTACCAGACCAAGGCCCTGTCCCGAGCTGTAGACGAGTTTAATTACCAGACCAAGGCCCTGTCCCGAGCTGTAGACGAGTTTAATTACCAGACCAAGGCCCTGTCCCGAGCTGTAGACGAGTTTAATTACCAGACCAAGGCCCTGTCCCGAGCTGTAGACGAGTTTAATTACCAGACCAAGGTCCTGTCCCGAGCTGTAGACGAGTTTAATTACCAGACCAAGGCCCTGTCCCGAGCTGTAGACGAGTTTAATTACCCGACCAGGGCCCTGTCCCGAGCTGTAGACGAGTTTAATTACCAGACCAAGGCCCTGTCCCGAGCTGTAGACGAGTTTAATTACCAGACCAAGGCCCTGTCCTGAGCTGTAGACGAGTTTAATTACCCGACCAGGGCCCTGTCCCGAGCTGTAGACGAGTTTAATTACCCGACCAGGGTCCTGTCCCGAGCTGTAGACGAGTTTAATTACCAGACCAAGGTCCTGTCCCGAGCTGTAGACGAGTTTAATTACCAGACCAAGGTCCTGTCCCGAGCTGTAGACGAGTTTAATTACCAGACCAAGGTCCTGTCCCGAGCTGTAGACGAGTTTAATTACCAGACCAAGGTCCTGTCCCGAGCTGTAGACGAGTTTAATTACCAGACCAAGGCCCTGTCCCGAGCTGTAGACGAGCCGACGATCCATTCTCACTATCCAGTCAGAGAGGTCAAGGGCACATCGTCCATCCCCGCAGATTGCACAGCGTCTAACGATAGGTCACCCATCTCAGTGACTCTCTGTTTAACTGGGTCGAGTTCGCGACGTCTTATCATGGGCCGGTCGTTTCGCGTGCCCGACGTGCTCCGACGTGCTCCGACGTGCTCCGACGTACCGCGGGAGTTCCTGCGGTTCCTGCAGACTGCGGTCATCTGTACGCGAGGATTGACCCGGATTAATGCAGGCTCACCAGACGGGCGCCCGCCGGCCGTACTGCACAAGTCACTTAGCCGGGGGGTCACGGTGGCTGGCAGTCTGGTGCCTATCGCCACTGGCCCTGACCCCCGCCCCCGCCCCCGCCCCCGCCCCCGCCCCCGCCCCCGCCCCCGCCCCCGCCCCCGCCCCGGCTCCGTCATGTGACGCCACTGTTCCGCCGCCGTCCTGTCCTCCTCCCAGCCGCCAGTGGGGTTACCCGGTGGCGCAGCCGTGTTGCTGGTCAGTCCTGGTAGAGAAGTGACCTCTTGCCGGGCCAGTGGCCACCCAGTCATGAGTATAATGTGGTGTGCGTTGGCACGCGCATGACGTGGAAAATCAGCTGACTAGGAATTTACAGTGATTTCAGTGATACAGTACACTTTGGTTTAGGGTCTTGCATTTGTCATGATGGTTAGGGCTGCAACTCTTGGTTATATTTTGCCCATGTGTGGGCGTTAGTGAATGTGAAACAGCAGTGGATGCGTTCTTCCAGTAGCTCCCCAGTGGTGCAGTTATCAAGAACACCCCATCCACTTGGCCTACTTACAACAACCCGTTGTCCGAAGGGTAAACAATAGTCTAGGGTCATACTCTGTTAGTTTTATTTTTAGGTCTTGTCGAATGTGTTGTGCTTGAATATTTTATCTCCGCGGCTCAAAATATACAACGTGTGTACAGTGTACACTTAAGTCCCATGTGGGTTAAGGCCTTTAGTTTTGCCACTAGTAAATATCAACCCTGCCTTCTGGAAATGGGCATATGTACGATTGCTAACTTTGGACTACGTGGATAAGTTGTATCTTTGATACCCATGTATGCTCGTATTGTGGGAGCGGGTGCCAGCTTGTATAGAAGAGCAGCTCTGTAATTCTATTGACATTTCATACATTTCCTCCTCACATCGACCTCCTTTCCGCCTCACATCGACCTCCTTTCCGTCCCACAGCTGCACCATTCACCTGTTGCATGTGTCATTCCGGGTCACGAAGCAGTTGTACCATATGCAACTTGTGTTATGAATCGCACGGCCGCTAGAATCTACCTCCTTTGAACCCAATTCAATACCGGGTTTCACCGGACATCAATCCTTCCCCGTGACCCACATCTGAATCGTCCGCCATCAGTGGCCGCCGCTATCGGGTCTCACGGCCCAACAAATCATACCGTGGCCGTGACCGACCTGACTCGTGAGCGGGTCGGTACACAGTGCAAACAAATGGACACTGTCTGGTGCCGCTATAGCGACTGTCGAAACGCTGTGTCAAAGCAGCGGTCATTAATTGACCGAGCTGTGTTTATTTCAGCTGTGGTCCGTGCGGACATCGTCTCCATTGTAGCCAGAAAAGTACTCGCCACTGTAGCCTCTCCACTCAGTCATGACCTTGATTGGTGACCTGTGGCCAGGGTGTCGCCACTGTAGCCTCTCCACGCAGTCATGACCTCCTTGATTGGTGACCTGTCGCCAGGGTGTCGCCGGATTGTCTGACGCCACCAGTGTTGAGCCAGGCCGGTGCCAGCGGTGTACTGCCCCACCAGGCCGTCGCCTTACAAGCGCCACAATCAGCCAGCAGTGCTGAAATGGCGCGGAGATTTCGCGCTGGTCAGCTGATTTCCCCAGGCACAGCATGCCGGGAGCATTCACTGCCGCCTGTCATGCCGCCGCCGCCGCTGCACTGTCGCTGACCGGCCGGTTTGTTGCAGGTACAAATTCTCGGAGAACTCATCGACCTGGGGCCGCGCGGCCGGTGTCGCGTCAATCCACGTGGTCGGCGTCGCGTCTCGCATCTCCTGGCCAGTGTCGCACAGGTCTCCGCGCCAGGCGATCTCTTAGAGCGCGTCTCCAGCGGAGATGTGCGAGGATGTGCGAGGACGGCTGGGGTGTGCGGAGGTGTGCGAGGATGGCTGGGGTGTGCGGAGATGTGCGAGGATGGCTGGGGTGTGCGGAGATGTGCGAGGATGGCTGGGGTGTGCGGAGGTGTGCGGAGGAGCTCTGTCAGGACGACTGGGACCCATTCGAGCGAGCATCGCCTCTCTACTGCCGGTACCGCTGCGGCGTTGCTCCGTAGCTGGAGAGTGTGTGTGCCGGGATTGTGGAGGAGACGACCGGAGGAGCGGCTATGGCTGGTAGGATCGGAGAGGCGCCGGGGGCCCGTGTGGAGCCGGTCACGTGCTGGCTCGATGGGCGGTGGCGTGAGAGCTGCCATCGTGGTTGTGGCGCTGGTGTTTTGATTGGTGGTGATGAGCTCTGAATAATTTTGTGTTAGGCTGACTTCAGTGTCAGGTGGTGTGATTTCATTGCGCTAAATACATTGTTATGTGTGTGCATTGTTCTTTGTTGCTGGAATATATTCAGGATGAGTAAGACTCGAATTCATGTGAGGATAGGTTTTACATTTGTACGCCGTTTGCCAATGCAACGATTACCTTAAGTGAAACGTAAAAGTTCAGAATTTATATTTGGTGGAGGGTTTTATGTGAAGGTCGATATGCTGTTTTCAATTCAGATTTCTGGTGATGTTCATAAATGTATTTCCCTGCTGTATAAAGTCTTGGCTGTGTTCCACCGCTGTACTGTGACAGACTCGGTAAGTCATCTCCGAACGTCCTGATGTTGTTTGTTCCATCCTTCCGTCTGAACTTTGGAGTTCCTGGACTACTTGACTGCGGGGCGCGAAGTTAGATGAGCGCTATCTGGCCTTGACAGTTGTTTACCACCAAACTTTATCCATCTTCTCCCTCGATTTGCATAGACCATTTGCGAAGGGTATCGCTCGGCTCTAAAGTGCGTTCTCCTCTGTAACACACTTGGTGATTTGACAACCGTTTATTGAAAGCATCATAGTTGAGACCACATGCAGGGAAGTTTGATAGTTTGCCGCGCCGTGTGGTGGCGAACAACCCTTGTATTGGCGCTGTTGACCTAAATACACCATATGGCGGGAAATAAAGACCAGATCAGACGACTATATAAAGACGTCCGTTTCGCCGTTTAGTGTTTGAGAGAACCACTATTGCGAGCTATGTACAGTGCAGTGCAGAAGTTATGTCCACTTCCTCGGCATAACCAGCGCGTCTGTTGGTGCTGCACGCAGTGGAATCCAATGAAACTATTTATGCCCTCACCCCCGATATCCGGGGCGCGGGCTGTAATAATTGTATTGGATTCCACTGCGTGCAGCACCGACAGACGAGGAAGTGGATGCCGAGGAAGTGGACAGAACATCTGCACTGCACTGTACATATTCATAGACCAGTCCTACATATTCGTATGACCAGTCCCCGCGGGCAGCAGAATCACTGTCACGTACGCAACAGAGAATGCCGTAAACCAGAGGAATAGCATATGTCGTGCGCAGGTTAACATCGCAAAGGCAGCTCGAATCACCGGAGGCAAGATGCCGAGAGATAAGGCCCAGTTTGCACGCGGGAACTCTTTCTTTGCTATATGGCTCAATGGCCTGGAAATAAGGTCAGGCATACGAGCGGTGTTAAAACAACTGTCCTGGAACAAAGCTCAACGATTTTCGTGCATTGGTGAAGACGGCACAGACAGGAACAGTGTTAACCGAAGAACCGAACAAACGAAACGAACGAACGAAAAACCAAACCGAACAACCGAAGTGTTATATTGAATTTCATCGTTCAAGATATAAGTGACGCGTCAGTTTACTGAATAGCTGTTTTCACGAAGGATTCTTGCGCTGAAAAGATTCTGAAAAGTTTCTGAAAGTTTTAAAAAGTTTTGGTATAGAAGTATTTTATACCAAAACTTATTAAAACTTTTCAGAAGCTTTTCAGAATCTTTTCAGCGCAATAATCCTTCGTGCAAACGGTTAATGTCTCACTTTTTTAAGTATCTTAATGTCTTAATGTTTAAAATCTCAGTTTTTAAGTAAAATCCGAATTAGTTGTATTTTCTAGAACCCGATAACTAAAATGTGAAAATGTTTCTCCAAAATTGGAGCCAGGTTAAGCATTTGTAAACGGAAACATTTAATTCATGACACCAAGTGCGTCTTGGGCTTTGTTTCTGAATGATATGCAGGCTGATGCTGATGGGAAAAGTCGTGGCTATAATGCGGCTGGTTAAACATGATTTGGTTGATATGATAGGATTGGCAGTCACATGCCAACAGCGGCGGCATTTCAAATACATGATTACACAAAACACGCCTACCTATCCGTTCCATCAGACATCAGTACACGTTTGCTTGCTCACTACCCAGCCAAACTCACACATTCACGAGAGCATCACTCACAGGTGAGTAACAGTGAGCATGTGTCGTGAACCATGCGTCGTTCTTAAAGTTAAGTAAAACTCATTTTTAGAATTTCTGTCCTAGATTGGGAAGGGTTCATAATTATAAAAGTCAGTGGTTATCCTGGACTTATTGTGTTTTCCCATAGAAGTAGGAACGTGGGTGAGGGGGCTAGGGTCTCCACTTTTTGTTCAAAATTTGTGTTATTTGTTCTTGCTAAAGGAAGAAAAAATAGCAAAAGGCACACCAAGATGAGAAGAGCTGAAATCTGCCAAGAAATCCTGTGAAGGGGCGTATAGTGTGTGGCACTCAGCGCCAAGGGTATAGTTACCCCTTGTGATGACCAGAATGACTGTACCCCTCCCCATTACGCATAACATGGTTATTGGCTTCAAGCTATGCGGTACAGCATATCTTCAGGCGTTTACTACTAGTGCCATCTAGGGACAGGAATATTGTTAGACCTGTGTGCTGTTGCTCTTAGTCTAAAACAGTGGTTCCCAGGATATAACAACACGCAGACCGTACACACCGTATACGCAGACAGACCGTAATACAAAGCCAAGCATGATTTAGTATGAATCGGTTGTAATGCATTTCGCGATGATGTGGTGACAGTAAAACAGAGACGGATGTATGTGCATTGTTCGCCATCATCAAACGGATCAGCTGTGATTTCTGACTTAGCTTCTCATTTTCCATTACCCCCTCCCACTTGGGGGGGGGGGGGGGTCCATCCCCAAGTGGGATAATTACTTCCTGTTTGAGAATCACTGGTCTGATGGGTTTGGGTTTCCTCAAGATCTGTCTTGTCACTGTCGCTACAGTTTTTTAGGAATTCTCAGTGACTCCCCGAATTCAAATTTCAATGTCTGATATTTATTTGACCAAGTGTGTGGAAACAGCGTCATTCTCGATGCCACCCATCTTACTTTGAAAATTAAACTTTTGGGGAAGTGCACGTTTGTAAGAACAAATCAAATAAGGTTTGGCATTACCTAAGTCGGGGACAATGCTACAAACCTGGCGATGAGAAAATGCAAGTATGAAATGGATCATTGCATACATTGCTGATACAATCCAATTCCATTCAGTCTTGGCCCTGATCCAATTCAGCCCCACGGGGCCTCATATTTATTGATCAAGACAGCATCGTCGATATTGGATTATCATGAATTTGGATTGGCCCAACTCAATGTAACTTCAATGAGTCATCTAGTCAGAAAGACGCTTATCCTAGTACATGGAAGTGGCCAAGGCCTATTGAACGATATATTGAATTATCAGTCGGAGTAAATTAAATATATTCCGATCCGAGTCTTTGTATACCGTATCATTACCGTATCATTCTGGTCCAGTCCAATCCATATCCAATTCATGGGATCTGATCATGAATCCAACGGATTAATGCAATCCATCTTGTACTCTTGGAAAATGTAGGGCAAATTGTGTTGGCGTAGCTCTGACTGAAATTTGGAGGGTCATACAATTTAGGGCTGCCCTTCACTTGGCGATTTCCAAGCGACGCGCCGCTCCACGACGCGATGCGATAGGGAGCACCAGCCGCGCGACGCGACGCGAGACGCTCATCTGGCGCGTCAACAGCGGGTCGCCCGACACGACAGTTACGCGGCTATGTTCAGTCTCGTAGCGTCGTGTAGTGTCGCGTCGCGTTTCTTAAAAATCGTCCCATGTGGGGCCGTCCTTCCGCACCATGTGTTTGTTGCTAATGAACTTCCGGCAAAATAAGCTGTGCCACGATAAAGGCAAATCGTCGAAGACGCGCTGATTCCGTGTTGCTTTATCATCGAATGACTGTATAGTTGTCGGATCATGTGATGGTGAGTCCCTACAACGCAGTAACGCTGTAAGGGGTCCAAAATAGCCCACCCATGCGATCCTGGGTCCCTCGCAACGCAGACATGCTGCGCAGGGCCCTGGGTACAACTAACAACACAGTCATGCGCCTCAAGTCGCACATGATCCGCCTGGTGTGACCTGCCAGTCGCCTCTTACAGACTAACACGGTTACAACAGTCCGGCCCCGCGTAGCTCCACAACGAATGGTCGAGATTGTCCACATTGTGCAGGTGCCAAACGGAGCTTGTCACTTGCAAACACCACAACCCACACCACACCACGTCACACCGCATATCATCACATCACACCACATCACACCACGTCACACCGCATCACGCCACATCACACCACATCACACCACATTGCACCACATCACACCACATGATATCGTATTACAACGTATCACTAAATATTTCGGAGATCAATGGCACATGCGAATGAACAGGACACTTGAGCACCAACAGCAAACGAGCGAAGATAACAAACACAAATGGCTCTTCCACGAACAATAACATTTGGTAAAACTGCACAGTATTTGATTGTTCTTCCAGGGACAATTTAACATCGGAGACCCGAGTGCACATACATCTGATACAGGAATATCATATGTACCTGAAGCTGGACAAATTATGTAAGAAGATTATTTTAAATGCGATTTTTTTTACCCGGGACTTAATAAGATAATTGAAACTTTTTAGCACCAGTTTATACGATTTTAGAGGCTTAAACGGACATAATACCTGAAATTGATCGTCAAATTTTGTTCCAGCTAGCTTATTTCTTTACGCAAGTCAGTCCCAGTTTCTGGCTGTTGTGCATTCATCAAAATATATTTCAGAAGATATTATCTTTTCTCGCATGGCGGGGAGGTCCATGCAATTTGCTGATTTACTTGTAGGTACACATAGCTCAAGTACTTAGCTCTTAGGTAATTATATTTATTTCAATGCAAAGGGTCAACGAAGGAAAAAGATTGCCAATAAGTTGGAATGAAAAAACACGTTATGACTCGCGGGGCTCATGCAAAGCAAAGGTCCAGTAATTCTATGCTAAGTGTAATGCTCCTTTGATATGCTGCATTGCATTTATAGTTTAAGGACGGATAATTAGAATAAATAAAATGTTGTAATGAATTCGGAATCCCTGCTTTCCATCTCCTTACACGGACAACAAAGCTGAACAATAAAACAAGAAAATGACAGGGAAGATCGCACCGGTCACACCATCTGCCCACCATTTCGGCGGCATTGCCCCCATTGCTCACCACACGCACCACGAGAAGACTTTTCCGCATTTCTACAAGCAGCGCCACCGCACATTATCGCCGGCCGCCACCACCAGTTGCATGACTCTGCCACCACTTCCACCGTCATTACGTCTGGCGTTGTCGCTGCACGCCACCACCCGTGTCCTCAGAACACCTATAAGGACGCCGCTGGGCGCGCGCCGCCAGTCTCTGCCATCAAACGTCCGTCCGCGAGCTCTTGGAGGGCACCATCACGCTGCTGTGCTCGCGCAGGCCGATCGTCTTGAAGAACGTGTCGCGGAACTCCTTGGTGAAGAGGCAGTAGATGTAGAACGTCATCGAGTAGTTGACGATCTCGAGCACGTTGCAGACGGCGCGGAACACCTGGAACGGGTACGACCAGATCATGGCCTGGGTGAAGCTGACGCTCAGGATCACCATGGGGAGGTTGCAGAAGAAGAAAAGCGTGGCTGTGGAGCCGAGTAGCATCATGAGCCGGTGCTCGTCCGTCTGCTGCAAGCGCTGCTCGCGGGACATGTGCACCAGCGAGCGCCGCTTGCGGCACACGCGTCGGTAGGACCAGTAGATCTGCAGGTTCAGGTAGGTGATGGCGATCGTCGGTGCGATCTTGTAGAGAATCTTCAGCGTCCACTTGTAGACCAGGTAGTAGGTGGACTGGGTGAAGGCGAGGTTCTCTGTGATGCGGTACGAGGTGCTGTTGTTGGAGTTGACGCACGCGATCACGCTCGTGCGGAGCGTGTAGGGGGAGAAGACGACGAAGGTGCAGATGGGCAGCAGCGCGAGCGTGATGCGCGCCCGCCGGCCCTCGTTGGTCTGGTTGTGCGCGCGCACCGGGTGGCACACGCTGATGTAGCGTTCTGTGGTGAGCGCCACCAACATCAGCACCGAAAGTCCTGTAAATCAACAGACACAGCCAAGTCAGAACGGACAGGCCAATACTGTGGTGAGCGCCACCAACATCAGCACCGAAAGTCCTGTAAATCAACAGACACAGCCAAGTCAGAACGGACTGTGCTGGCAGGGACATCGTGTTTCTGTAGTAGTGGCCAGTGTTAGTGTTGGGTTAGCGTATTTTATTTGCTGCTCGCTTTTCTTCCGTTCGTCGTGATTTATTTATATATTTGAAGTTCGCTTCTAAGATAGTTTAATCTATTGTCTTTCAGTGTTAATTTCGTATTGCTACCTTTGTTCTCGGCTCTGTTAGTTGTCTTTCTGATATGTTCTAGCCCTAGCTATGAATTACCGATGTTTCGTTGGCGTCTGTGAGCGCACGTGAGGGAGAGGCGACCTGGAGCTGGCGGCGGGCGGACGTGGCAATACAGCGTGCAGCAGAAGTCAAGGTGTCTTACGTGATCGGCCGACTACATTTCGACTACGCGGTGCTCTGACAGGTATGCTGCATTGCTTCATGTGCGCAACACAGCCTTGACACGTAATCCTGTGAGCAGCGGCAAGCGAGCGGAGTTCAACATTTTGGCCCCACCGCAAAGCTGACAGATTTCCCGTTTAAGTCCGTGAAATCCCCGAGAAACTATAAAACACGAAGATTCTGCGCAGCAGTTATATGGCGCCGGAGGGATGGCGGCACGTTATCCCGATTTAGCCGCGACGGCAACAGTTGGTAACAGCCGCGTCCCGGGAGGCCGGAGATTACCCCGGCGGCTCTGACGTCACTTCCGGTGGACGGAAGGCACCGATTGTTGTCGGAGCAGACAGCAGCCACCATCGCTGCACGGTAGGGTGTACCGTGGCGAGGCGTGCCGCCCAGCCCAGTCGAGCTTTCTATCGAGCCTCACCCGCCGCCCGTTGCACGCTGCACGGCGCCCGCCGCCCGCTGCACGTCGGACGCCGTACGTCGCCCGCTGCACGCCGCCCGCTGCACGCCGGACGCCGCACGCCGCCCGCTGCACGCCGGACGCCGCCCGCTGCACGTCGGACGCCGCACGCCGCCCGCTGCACGCCGGACGCCGCCCGCTGCACGACGGACGCCGCACGCCGCCCGCTGCACGCCGGACGCCGCCCGCTGCACGCCGGACGCCGCCCGCTGCACGCCGCACGCCGGACGGCGCGGCCGTCGGACACTGTTTAAATAAGCTGCGTTGCTTGCTCCGCGGCACAATCAGTGGACCCAGACCAATATGGGGTCTTCCGCAAGCGCCTGGGTTTCCCGGCGGCAATTCGCCTTCAGTGTAACTATGTACAGAGGCCGTGACGTCACAGAGTGCTCAGCGATGCCGATGTTGCGTAAAGAAGTCAAAGGAAATGGCGGTGTGTGATGTGCGCGGGATATTGGAAATGTACGACATTGTGTACCGTGGTGTATGGTAACACATCTGTCAACGCGACAATGCGACAAAACATCTGGCAACTTATGGTGCCTGTATCTCTTGTTTCGGACTGTAGTCCTATGCGCCATTTATCCCGATTAAGCGTACCCGAGAAAAAGCAGCGTAACAGTGAACGCCTCTTCTTCCCTTTTTGTGACGGAGCCGGGCTGGGATGCCGAATATGCGCTCTAAACCGTCACCGGTGATGCTAAGTCACACGAGTTCTCTAAGTCAGGTTACGTGAGCTCCGGCAATTATGTTTTATTGCTAGTTTTACAGTTCTGTTTGGTCATGTTTGCTTATGCAAATTATGTTTATGTGAGGAATGCGGCATAATGTTACAACGTTACCCACGTGCACGTGAGTTATATACATTATTGCAGAATGTACCGGGAAAGCGTCTGGAACTGGGTCGTTTTCAATGTCGGTGGGTTCGTTCGACAGATGGCCGCGGGGACCAGTCTGATGCAGGTCAGAATCCTGTGTGAGTACTTCTGAAAGTGGGGTGCAATGCATCTCTGGCGATCCGTGCAAGTGCTTCGTGATTTCAGCAATATCGATCGACCTGGTTTGCTAGACCCGGTGACCTGTTCTTCGGAATGGTGACCTGTACTTCGGACCTGGTGACCTGCGCTTTAGATTTGGTGACCTGTACCTCGGACCTGATGACCGGTACTCCTAATCAGATGGCCTGTACTTTGGAACTGATACCCTACACCACAGGCGGGAGCTGCTCCAGCGGCCTTCTAACGACGTTAAAAGGCCTTATAACACATTGGCGCGACACCGAACAGATTGGCCGATGCCTTACAAGTCGGCTAATATCGCCTGTCCCTGCCATGATAGACCTACTTCGTCAGCACCAGAACCGTACTGACGCCGTTCCAGCGCCAATCTGGGCTGCCGGCGGGCAGAGGCGGAGAAAAACTGTGGCTAAATAATCTGACAGAAATGTTTAAAACGTATAAATGTATGTATCAGCAATGTCCAATCATGCTATTTTTGGACTCGGCTCAACCAGCGGCCGAGGTAAACGGTGACAAAGGTCATATGTCGACAGGGTTGAAAACGTATAAAGTATAAACTAATGTTACAGAAATTGTCAATCATTCGATTTTTGACCCGGCTGAACTCTGAATTCCGTAAGTTGAGTCGGCTTAAAGTAAATATTACCAATCGAATATGATTCGACATTTTTTTAACAATACGGAATGTGTCGTAGATAAATCAATCCATGAAATTACTATGTTCGCCGTGTTTTGTTTCAGAGCCTTGTTCAAGACGCCTGCTAACGGGCTGACTGCTGCTGCCTACTGCTGTCAAAACGTATCGACCAATCAGCGTGGACCAGTGGGTGAATGGGATGTGGGGAGGGGTACGGTGTATGACGCCATACCTCTGCTGCTGTCACTGCTGCCGGAAAATCGCGTCAACTGGGCAGCAGATAACACAAATTGGCGCACGCGGCAATTTCCAAACGTGAAGCGTCGATAAACAACCAACGATCTCCAAGCGAAAAGCTTGAAGAAGCGAAGATGGATATGGAGTAAGTCGGCGATAATTTTAGTTTACTGTTTATGTTGGTATTAGGTACCATAAGCTCTGCTACTTACCTAGCTGTAGGAGCAAATTATCGTTGCAAGTACGCCAGATATGTATCTTGAATTGACAGCATTTGTGTTCAAGTAGTAATCGTCGGCGATGACGTAGGTTGGTGTGTGCTGCCGTTTTGGGCAGCCGTGGGCAGCCCGTCAGCAGGAGGTCGTGAACAAGGCTCAGGTTTCGCCGTTATGATGCTATCGGCTCATTTAGTTCGTCCTTCGGTCGTTCAAAAATAGCCGTAATCGATTTGATGAGAACCCCGCCCGCGGTCGAAGCGGACAGTAGCACGCTTCCTTCGCTATCAGTCGCAAAGCGTAATATTCGTCAAGCAAGCATATACGGTACCAAACCGCGAGCAAATGAGCTGGTATCGTCCCCCAGACAGTGGCGGCTCGTCATACGAGGCAACTGAGGCCGGGCCTCACCTATTATTTAGGAAGAATGTGCTTTGAAATATCCATTGGTGATCATAGAAAAAAGATGTATGTGTGTGTGTGTGTGTGTGTGTGTGTGTGTGTGTGTGTGTGTGTGTGTGTGTGTGTGTGTGTGTGTGTGTGTGTGTGTGTGTGTGTGTGTGATTCCCATTCTGCATATCGCAGTGCGTTTTATTATGGCATATCACCGAAATTATCCGGCTCTTCCATCCACCCGCCAGTACGTTTACCATACTACAGCAAGCCACTACGAGCCGACTGAGGCCCGGCCGGCCTGCCGCCTCTCCGCCTCCGCCCGTTCAGCCCAGCTCAGCCCAGCTACTGAGGCACCAGCGGGCGAACGCCTCTCAGCCAACGGTGCCGTGCACCGCCGACCAATGGTAGCCATCTGAGGACGGATGTTTTGGGCCTCAAAGCGAGTATTCTGCTCCTAGGAGTCGTAGCGACGGAAATCAAAGTTCATGAACAAGAGAAACATCTTGATCTATCAATCTGGCCATTTTTGTGTTGAAAACTATCATCTATTATCCATATTATAATATTTTATTATCGTACCGCAATCTGCTAGCGTCGGCGGCGGGCAGCCCGTTGGCGGCCGAATAAAGCGGCAACTTTTGAATCCCCTGCAACCGTATGACGATGTTTCCATCGAACTGCGGTGTTCTTTAGATAAGTGAATATTCATCACGATGAGGATACAGGACATTATTCAATATTACGTGAGATATAACAATTTTGGCGTTATAATTCGTTACGGGTATGTGATGTTCCAGCAAATGTCGCAGCTCTCTCGCGCGGCTGCATGGTCCCAGGCCCGGCTGAGGCCGCTGCCAGTCCGACCTCTAGAGGCTGGCGCAAATACGCATGCGTAATACGATCTGCTCGAAGGCTCAGATTCGAATGCTGCAGCCAGGTGTCAGTCCAGGCACTAGATGGAGCCAGGTGTGACCTTTTTAAAGCTGCCGGTTTTCTTTCCATAGAGAACTGTGACTGTAATGTGTATATAGTAGAGGTATGATTGAAAGCAGTCTTTGATATAATTTCCGAACTAAAGAGTTAAGATTTTGGCATCGCCGGATTGAATGAAGACCAAAGGGGCACTCCCAAACGCCTAACATCGGCCGTAAATTGGCTTACGTTCTGACATGATTTGAGAGAAAACCTGAGTAACTTGAACGGCTTATTTCATATTTATTTCAGAATCTTAGGAACGTCATGAAAAGCGTGGGAGTGAAACTTCGATCTTGTCTTGAGTGAACCCCAACCCCTGTCCCCTTCTGCAAAATGTATTTGCATAGGTATTTGAGCTCCTCTCGTCTTGATATACCTTTTACTGACCCAAATTTTCCTTATTAGACAAAAATAAAGATTTTATCAATAATTCTGATCATATAGTAGCATGCCCCCGCCCCGTTCCTACGCCTGTGATTTGTTTTAACCCGCGCACTGCATGGGGGTTGATTTCCACCCCCCCCCCTCAGGTTTTTCGCAGATAGCGAAAAAACGGCGGCGCGCAGCGCCGCCGGGTCTTAGCACACCTGTTAGGACATCAATTGCGCACACTTTGCAAAACAAAAAATCTTGTCATCTCAGGTCAGGTCACCAGACCAGGTCAAGTGACCCCACCTCCAAAAATGTTTGCAGTTGTGCCGAAGCCAGAGTTTTTCACCGATCAGTTTGAAACTTACAGGATGTCATGAGGGCATAAGTACTTACAATTCGTTTATCTCGGAATTTTTATACCGGTGACCTAAGGTCAGGTAAATTTCGTAACCTCTCCATAATAAGTCAATGGGGAAATATACAAATGCTTCCTATTTCAAAGATATGCATGATATTAGCCCAATTACTTCTGGATCATGTTATTATAGGATATTCTTAATTATCCAAGTGCACGTTTTGTTCAGTGACCCCTATGGGGTCATTTGAGGTCATACGAGGTCACCAGCACTTGTTTGTCAATAACTCCCGACATAATGAAGATAGAGAAGTAAAACAGACAGAAATTTGTTTGTCTCGTCGAGACACGTCTTCCCATATGCAACATTCCCTACTTAGTTAACCACTTGACCTTGACCTGAGGTCATTTTTTAAAGTTAACTTAACAAGGTCACCATGTAAATCATTCGAAGCGCCTTGACGAGATAAACATAATGGCGTAAACAGTTGTCCTTTATCCTTATTAAGTAAACAGTTAATAGCGAAAAACTATTTGGCAAACAAACAGTTTTTTTTTTGACCTCTGGAGCCTCCAATATTGACCTGATATAAAATTTGAGGACATCTTATCGATTGAACATTTCACTGGCTGGCGTTTGCTTTTTCCGTTTGTGTCTAACTAGCATAGTTTCCGAGATATATGGGAATATCTGGAGCGAAGTCCTAAAACAGGAAAAAAGAGGAAAATTTGACCTTTGATGACCTTTGGTGACCTCAATTTTGACCTGACCTAAAAAAAATACGGAAATACTTTCGATAGAACTTGTATCAAGCTATCTAATGCCGTTTCCGCTTGTCGCTACGTAGCGTAGTTTTCGAGATTCCACGGGGGGGGGGGGGCGGAAATCAACTAGATCCTCAAGAAATCCTGCAGTTCGTGTTCGGCGCAAACCCCCTGCAGTGCGCGGGTTAAGTTTGTTAAAGGGACTGTCCCACCTTTGTGAAAGTTGTCGAATCACACTTAATTGTATGTCTACATGTCAGGCGAGGTCAGCTGAATGTGGAGGTGGAGGCGAGGTCACCTGAATGAATCAGGCGAGGAAGCTGATGTGAACTTTTTTTCCGAAAAAAATTATCTTGGAAGATATTCAACTTTTAGTTTTAAGCGGAAAGTTGGGTTGGTGACGTCATTTTTTTTTTATAAATAACACGGAAATCCTTTGTACTGCCAAATGTATGGCACATTTTTTTGTCGACATCTATTGCGCAGAAAAAGCGAACCACCTCGTGTCTAGATTGGCTTAGATTGCGAACCACACGGGGATCGATAATTGAAAGACGAAAATATTTCAAGGCTGACCTTAAAACAAGTCGACTATCATTACCTGTTGGGCAAAGAGACGACGCTGTCGGTTTAGAGGCCCTATTCAAATACACATGGGCCTTATTTTTTACAGATGTCAAAATCAAACTCGAATATCTTTTTGATTAGATCATTGTGGTTGTTTTAACTGCTACCATACTTAATTTCAATGCCAAGCCATCAAAATGGCTATCTCAACTCAAATATAATGTTAAGGTGGGATAGTCCCTTTAACTAAACGCGCAAGTCGCAGCTGCTCCTCCGTTGCAACTTCTGGACTTCGGCCTCAGGTACTTTGAGGGACACGAGCCGCCACTGCGGCCCGAGATCCATCGCTCCGCCGTCGCGTGCCCCGAGCGTGCGCCCCGCCAGCTGCGACGGCTCGCGCCACTTGTTGGTCTCGTCCGTCGGCGGAGACGCGTCGTTACCGCTGTTTTTGTGCCGATCACGGTGGTTTTTCCAGCGGGACCGCTGGCACAGAGTGTTAGCCCGACGAACGGTTATCAATAGCGGCTGGTGAACGTCGATGCCGCCTCGGCTTTCATGCGCGCCGGTAGACGGAGGATCAGGTACGTCCGCTCCGCGCGCGGAGCTCCCTGCTGCGACAGCTGCGATCCAGAGCTGCAGCTCAGCTGCGGGCCAGGGCTGCAGCTCAGCTGCGATCCAGGGCTGCAGCTCAGCTGCGATCCAGAGCTGCAGCTCAGCTGCGAGCCAGAGCTGCAGCTCAGCTGCGATCCAGAGCTGCAGCTCAGCTGCGAGCCAGGGCTGCAGCTCAGCTGCGAGCCAGGGCTGCAGCTCAGCTGCGAGCCAGGGCTGCAGCTCAGCTGCGATCCAGGGCTGCAGCTCAGCTGCGAGCCAGGGCTGCAGCTCAGCTGCGATCCAGGGCTGCAGCTCAGCTGCGATCCAGGGCTGCAGCTCAGCTGCGATCCAGAGCTGCAGCTCAGCTACGAGCCGGGGCTGCAGCTCAGCTGCGAGCCAGGGCTGCAGCTAAGCTGCGAGCCAGGGCTGCAGCTCAGCTGCGAGCCAGGGCTGCAGCTCAGCTGCGATCCAGAGCTGCAGCTCAGCTGCGATCCAGGGCTGCAGCTCAGCTGCGATCCAGGGCTGCAGCTCAGCTGCGATCCAGGGCTGCAGCTCAGCTGCGATCCAGAGCTGCAGCTCAGCTGCGATCCAGAGCTGCAGCTCAGCTGCGATCCAGGGCTGCAGCTCAGCTGCGATCCAGGGATGCAGCTCAGCTGCGATCCAGAGCTGCAGCTCAGCTGCGATCCAGAGCTGCAGCTCAGCTGCGACCCAGAGCTGCAGCTCAGCTGCGATCCAGAGCTGCAGCTCAGCTGCGATCCAGGGCTGCAGCTCAGCTGCGATCCAGAGCTGCAGCTCAGCTGCGATCCAGGGCTGCAGCTCAGCTGCGATCCAGGGCTGCAGCTCAGCTGCGATCCAGGGCTGCAGCTCAGCTGCGATCCAGAGCTGCAGCTCAGCTGCGATCCAGGGCTGCAGCTCAGCTGCGATCCAGAGCTGCAGCTCAGCTGCGATCCAGGGCTGCAGCTCAGCTGCGATCCAGGGCTGCAGCTCAGCTGCGATCCAGGGCTGCAGCTCAGCTGCGATCCAGAGCTGCAGCTCAGCTGCGACCCAGAGCTGCAGCTCAGCTGCGATCCAGAGCTGCAGCTCAGCTGCGATCCAGGGCTGCAGCTCAGCTGCGATCCAGAGCTGCAGCCCAGCTGCGATCCAGGGCTGCAGCTCAGCTGCGATCCAGGGCTGCAGCTCAGCTGCGATCCAGGGCTGCAGCTCAGCTGCGATCCAGAGCTGCAGCTCAGCTGCGATCCAGGGCTGCAGCTCAGCTGCGATCCAGAGCTGCAGCTCAGCTGCGATCCAGAGCTGCAGCTCAGCTGCGATCCAGGGCTGCAGCTCAGCTGCGATCCAGGGCTGCAGCTCAGCTGCGATCCATGGCTGCAGCTCAGCTGCGAGCCAGAGCTGCAGCTCAGCTGCGATCCAGAGCTGCAGCTCAGCTGCGATCCAGGGCTGCAGCTCAGCTGCGATCCAGGGCTGCAGCTCAGCTGCGAGCCAGGGCTGCAGCTCAGCTGCGAGCCAGGGCTGCAGCTCAGCTGCGATCCAGAGCTGCAGCTCAGCTGCGATCCAGGGCTGCAGCTCAGCTGCGAGCCAGGGCTGCAGCTCAGCTGCAGCTCAGCTGCGACCCAGAACTGCAGCTCAGCTGCGATCCAGGGGTGCAGCTCAGCTGGGGCTTGGGAATGATTGCTCAGCTGGGGAATGATTGGAGCGGACGGAATGGTAGGAGCGGACGGAATGATTGGAGCGGACGGAATGATGGAGGTGGGATCGTGTTGTTGAAGGAACAAAGTAAAGGATGTCTCATAGGTCAGTTGATGTTCACATTTATACTTCAGGATGCCGAGACGTAGGAAATTGGCTGATGCAAGCATGTTTCTAAGCTTTCCACAAACGAGCAAAAACTACTAGTTAAAAGTGTTTGCTTGACTGAACCTTTCCCATTCTAACGAGTATAAGTATAGCGGGTTATCGGTAAATATTGTTTTTTTAATGTCTGTTTTTATTGTGCAGTGTTCCTGGGATTTCTTGTGACGAGTTATACGAGACGAGGGACAGCTTGTAGCGGAAATGGACCACTTTACACAGAGTGGAATATCAAGATAAGCGTATCTCTCTGCCTGTCAATCATATCCCCAGTCAGATTGCAAACTCTATCAGATTTTCTGACACGCATAATACTGTGCGAGACAGAATCACGACCAGCGATCTCATCAGGCTATTTGATTAGAGAACGTAGCAGTCGTATCTCAGAAATCAGCTTCGAGATGGCGCATATGAGAGCAAGCTGGGCCTTGCGGAGGGCTATGCCTCATTTGTAAGTAACGACAGGAGGAGCGGGGATTGAGGTCAGCGCAGATTCATCCGCAGATGGCGAGCGAGCTGGTCCCGTGAATCCTATACCGCGGGAAGGAACGAATCAGCCGGGAGGAATGACTGATCTGTGGGAGAGACGTAATATGTGTGTGGCAGCTAAATGAGTGGGAATTACTAACAACTTTGCAGTGTTGTAAGAGCAGCTGTTAGACAAAGTAGTTCAATATCAACACACTTGTATATTGTTTTGAAGAATACCTATTTGATGAATGCATGCGTATGCGTATCAAACGTTGACAGTACCTATCATAGATCAACATTGTATGAATGAGAACAGGGCGTTAGGAAGCTGACTTACAGAATGTTTCCAGATGATGGCGGAATGTAGTTTGATTTGCGCAATGTTTTTCTCAGTTAAAATAAATGTGTGATTGACAGTGGCGGCGGAACGGTTCTTGGCAAGGGGGGGGGGGGCACTTCGATTTCACTCCTCAATCCAAATATTGTTGACCGTTGTGTGTGTGTGTGGGGGGGGGGGGGGGGGGGGGGGTCGGTCGGATCGCCAGCACCACCATCACATTTTAGCTAGTGTAAATTGGATTCCAGGACAAAAAGTCAAATGTGAAAAAGTCAAAAGACAAAAAGTCAAAAGACAAAAAGTCAAAATACAAAAAGTAAAATCGGCTTAAAGTCAAAGGACAAAAAGTCAAATCGGCTAAAAGTCAAATGCAAAACGTTTTTTTGCGCAATGTTTTAGGATGTGTCCACCACAGTGTTCACACCCTGCAGTCACTGGGGTATTTTTATAACACGACTCACTAGGGGGGATAGCCCCCTCCCCCTCTTGTATCTTCGGAACCAATAGGACGATCACGCTTACTCAAACGGCAATCGATAGCCCAGGAAACTTCATCGACGCAAAATAAAATTGTGTTGACCTGGAGGTCACTGGTGACGTCACAGGTCAGGTCAAGTACAAATATTTTAACGTTAACCCACGGTTTTGCCGTAACTACGTAACCGGCAACGACGGCACCGCGGCCACTAGATTCGGGGAGGTTCTCACAGCATACTGCATGCAGCAGCACATCAGTGGTCCCACGTTCCGGTCATCTGGCTCCACCATTGACGTGATCTGTACAAGCCGTGGTGTTGAGCGGGCCGGCACGCTGCACTGCGACTATAGCCCACATAACTGGTCGCGTGCTTTAGTGTCGCTACCCCACTACCGACCAGTGCAGTGCTCACTGACGGGTAGGAGCTGGCGGAAACTGGACGTGACAGAGCTGAATTGCAACCTACAAAACGTGGACTGGAGCGCTGTGTACAACAGTGTCGATCCTGAAGAGCAGTGGGACTATTTTCTAGCGGTGACACTCCCTATTATAGACAGCTTAGCCCCTGTCAGACGCCAAACGGTGCGCAACCCAACAGCGCCCCCAGTGACAGAAGCCACTAAAGACCTGATGACTCGGCGACGCGCAGCGCTCCGTGCCTCTGATCGTGACCTGTACAAGGACTTGAATCGGCAGGTCAGGTCGGCTGTCCGCCGTGACACGCGAGAGGAGATCGATCGGCGCATACGGGAGGGCGGACCACGCTCCCTGTGGCGCAGTGTTCGGCCCGTTATATCGGGAAAACGGCCGACCAGGTCTTCTGACGCGGACGCGGATACCGTGAACCAGTACTTCGCCAGTATTGGTACCGCCACCGCTCGACAGGTGGATTCCTCAGGCCCGGAGCTGGCGGTGCGCCTGCCGCGCGTGGCCACCGGCCGGTTCCAGGTGTCGCCGGTTACACCGGGGCAACTGCGGCGCGTCATATCCCGGATGCGGAACAGTACATCGTGTGGTGCCGACGGTTTATGTGTACGTTTCATTAAGCAGTGTATGGATTCCGTTTGTCCAGTCATCACCCATATTGTGAATTCTAGCCTGACCAGTAATGTCGTCCCGGACTCATGGAAACTGGCTTTGGTGCATCCCATCCAAGACACCGAAATCCACCGACGTGTCCAATTACCGACCGATCTCCATCCTGCCGACCATCGCCAAAATCATTGAACGTGTTGTTTATGAGCAGCTGTTTAGCTATTTTACTGTCCACCACTTATTCTCGTCTAGTCAGCATGGTTTTAGATTAAATCACTCCACTGACACTGCCCTTCTTACTTTGACTGATAGTGTTTGAGGCCATGGATAGAAGAGAAATCACCCTGTTGTGTTCGTTCGACTTGTCCAAATGTTTTGATGTTGTGCCACATGATGGACTGTTGAGAAAACTGGAACTCTACAATGTGGATACGCGCTGGTTTGCGAGCTACCTTGCCGGCCACTACCAGCAGGTTGTCACCCAGAGCCAGCGTGGCTCTCGTACTTTATCTGCGCCTCTGCACAGCCCGATCGGAACGTACCAGGGGGGCAGCGCTCGGTCCGCTGTTGTACAGCATTTACGCGAATGACATGCCCCTGTATGCTCATGACGCATGTATCGTTCAGTATGCGGACGACACCCAGGTCCTTGTAAGTGGAAGACCCGGAGACATTGGCGCTCTGACTGGATCCATGGAACGAAATCTTTCGCAGCTATCCAACTGGTTCGGCAAAAATGGAATGAAAGTCAATGCTCAGAAAACACAGCTCATAGTTCTCGGTACTCGTCAAAATCTTCGGCTGCTGCCAACGATAAGCATCAAATTTATGGGCGCCACCGTCTCCGGCTCTCCCGCGGTGCGAAACCTGGGAGTCGTATTCGGCCAATGTATGACGTTTGCTGCCCACACTGATGGTGTCGTGCGGCGTTGCACTGGTATTTTAATCGGTCTCAGTCATATCAAACATAGTTTACCTCAAACGACGATTACTACTCTAGTCCAGGCTCTAGTCATTTCACTCATCCGTTACTGTATCAGTGTCTACGGAACATACAACGCTACCCAAACCGCACGTCTCCAGAAGGTGCTTAACTTTGCAGCACGTGTAATTTCGGGGCGCCGAAAATTTGACCATGTCAGCGATGTATTACGAGACCTTGAGTGGCTTACTGCCGACAACCTGTACAAATTCCACGCACTGACCCTTCTAAAAGGCGTCCTGGTCACTTCGCAGCCCAAGTCGCTATATAACAATCTTATATATAGACGTCATGTGCACCAGCGCGGTACACGACAAGGTGACATGATTCACGTTCCAGCTATCAGATCGGAATCTGGAAGGAGGCAATTCCTTTACTCAACCGTGACAGCTTTTAACATGTTACCACCGCCCTTACGGGATTCGAACCTACCGCAGTTCAAGAAGGAACTGCGTAAGCATGTACTGCAGCGGCAAATGGCTGACCGATAGCGGCGCCTGCTTCTTGACGACACTTACCTGAGAGTGTGTATGTGTGTGGACGTGTGGATGTGTGTCGGAATGTATGTGACCGTTTGACCTACATTTAATTACTTTTTGACACTGGTTCTGTAATAGCCACACCTGGGTGGAATGAGCCTATGACGTTCAATAAATAAATAAATAACTATAGAATTAGAGAGTCGTGAAATATATAGGATGCCTTAATACGTGTAGCAAACATCGGAAGCTACACATGTCTCCATCCCCGTACATTGTATTAACCCTCGCCCTACCCCTCGCCCTGGTATTGTATTAACCCTCGCCCTACCCCTCGTCCTGGAATTGTATTAACCCTCGCCCTACCCCTCGCCCTGGTATTATATTAACCCTCGCCCTACCCCTCGTCCTGGTATTGTATTAACCCTCGCCCTACCCCTCGCCCTGGTATTGTATTAACCCTCGCCCTACCCCTCGCCCTGGTATTGTATTAACCCTCGCCCTACCCCTCGTCCTGGTATTGTATTAACCCTCGCCCTACCCCTCGTCCTGGTATTGTATTAACCCTCGCCCTACCCCTCGCCCTGGTATTGTATTAACCCTCGCCCTACCCCTCGTCCTGGTATTGTATTAACCCTCGCCCTACCCCTCGTCCTGGTATTGTATTAACCCTCGCCCTACCCCTCGCCCTGGTATTGTATTAACCCTCGCCCTACCCCTCGTCCTGGTATTGTATTAACCCTCGCCCTACCCCTCGCCCTGGTATTGTATTAACCCTCGCCCTACCCCTCGCCCTGGTATTGTATTAACCCTCGCCCTACCCCTCGTCCTGGTATTGTATTAACCCTCGCCCTACCCCTCGTCCTGGTATTGTATTAACCCTCGCCCTACCCCTCGCCCTGGTATTGTATTAACCCTCGCCCTACCCCTCGTCCTGGTATTGTATTAACCCTCGCCCTACCCCTCGTCCTGGTATTGTATTAACCCTCGCCCTACCCCTCGTCCTGGTATTGTATTAACCCTCGCCCTACCCCTCGTCCTGGTATTGTATTAACCCTCGCCCTACCCCTCGTCCTGGTATTGTATTAACCCTCGCCATACCCCTCATCCTGGTATTGTATTAACCCTCGCCCTACCCCTCGTCCTGGTATTGTATTAACCCTCGCCCTACCCCTCGTCCTGGTATTGTATTAACCCTCGCCCTACCCCTCGTCCTGGTATTGTATTAACCCTCGCCCTACCCCTCGCCCTGGTATTGTACTAACCCTCGCCCTACCCCTCGTCCTGGTATTGTATTAACCCTCGCCCTACCCCTCGTCCTGGTATTGTATTAACCCTCGCCCTACCCCTCGTCCTGGTATTGTATTAACCCTCGCCCTACCCCTCGTCCTGGTATTGTATTAACCCTCGCCCTACCCCTCATCCTGGTATTGTATTAACCCTCGCCCTACCCCTCGTCCTGGTATTGTATTAACCCTCGCCCTACCCCTCGTCCTGGTATTGTATTAACCCTCGCCCTACCCCTCGCCCTGGTATTGTATTAACCCTCGCCCTACCCCTCGTCCTGGTATTGTATTAACCCTCGCCCTACCCCTCGTCCTGGTATTGTGTTAACCCTCGCCCTACCCCTCGTCCTGGTATTGTATTAACCCTCGCCCTACCCCTCATCCTGGTATTGTATTAACCCTCGCCCTACCCCTCGTCCTGGTATTGTATTAACCCTCGCCCTACCCCTCGTCCTGGTATTGTATTAACCCTCGCCCTACCCCTCGCCCTGGTATTGTATTAACCCTCGCCCTACCCCTCGCCCTGGTATTGTATTAACCCTCGCCCTACCCCTCGTCCTGGTATTATATTAACCCTCGCCCTACCCCTCGTCCTGGTATTGTATTAACCCTCGCCCTACCCCTCGTCCTGGTATTGTATTAACCCTCGCCCTACCCCTCGTCCTGGTATTGTATTAACCCTCGCCCTACCCCTCGTCCTGGTATTGTATTAACCCTCGCCCTACCCCTCGTCCTGGTATTGTATTAACCCTCGCCCTACCCCTCGTCCTGGTATTGTATTAACCCTCGCCCTACCCCTCGTCCTGGTATTGTATTAACCCTCGCCCTACCCCTCGTCCTGGTATTGTATTAACCCTCGCCCTACCCCTCGTCCTGGTATTGTATTAACCCTCGCCCTACCCCTCGTCCTGGTATTGCATTAACCCTCGCCCTACCCCTCGTCCTGGTATTGTATTAACCCTCGCCCTACCCCTCGTCCTGGTATTGTATTAACCCTCGCCCTACCCCTCGTCCTGGTATTGTATTAACCCTCGCCCTACCCCTCGTCCTGGTATTGTATTAACCCTCGCCCTACCCCTCGTCCTGGTATTGTATTAACCCTCGCCCTACCCCTCGTCCTGGTATTGTATTAACCCTCGCTGTACTAAAACGACCCCCCTGAGGGTTTTCTTTCATAACTTTTTACACATGCGGTGCATCTTGCTGAAATTTTTGTCGCGAAGTATACAACAATTATACGTATGCTGTGAAAATTTCATTGAAATTGGTTGAGAAATTTGGGAAATAATGATGTTTTGATGACGTCATGTTGGTGGAAAAACGATAAATGTTTAAAAGATCGTAGAAAACAGATTTGTGAAGCAAATTGCAAACGCAATTAAGCAAAGATTGCGTTTAATTGCGTAAAAATTAAAGAAAAATTTTATTTTCTTTAAATGTCAATCTGGGAATTTGGCAATTTTTGGTTTTTGACCCCCAAAATGAACAAAAACTTATTTGTTTTTTGGAAAAGTCACCACAAAATCAAAATGATGTTAAAAAAGCGGAATATATGTGAGAGAACTGAGTATGGACAATACTCAAAATCAAATTTCAAAGAAATATCTCTATTTTTGACTGAGTGATGGCTCCCTAAGTGTAAGAAATTCATGACGTCATTTTTTTAATAACTTGTTTGGACTTTTTTTTACCAGATACGAATAAATTATTAACTTTTCTGTATTTATGAGACAAAACTGGTCTAGGAACATGCCTTTTTATTTACATTTATCAATTTCTCATTTAGAGGTTTTCTGACGGAGCAAAATCGCTGTTCTGGACGTGGTCGATCGAGGTCATTCACTTGACCTGGAAGGTCACTCGTTGACCTGAAACCTGAAAATTGCATACCGTTAGATTTCAAACACGACAGGCAACATTTTGGTTCTTACCGCGTTGCTCTATATTGCTTGGTTTGAAAGTTAACAGGGGGTCTTTTTAGGACCCCCCGTAGGGCGAAGGTGAAAAAAGGGCGAGGGTTAGGGTAGGGCGAGGGTTAAGTGAGGTCATCTCAGGTCAAGAGGTGAATTTGCAGTTTTTGGTTCAGTATGCTTTGCGATGCATGTTTCCAACCTTAACTTTCATCCTGAGCACGAAAAAAACACACACCATAGAACTTCGTATATGCAACGCAATGCTCAATACTGGGTCATAGGTCATGGCCAAGGTCATCAATTTTCACAATGGTAGGTATGAGTTTATGACACTGAATCATACGACTGAAATGCAAATGTGCAGCCTTACTTATCACCGTCTCTACCTTGTGTTACTTTTCATGCCCGTTATTGACGTAATCAAGATCGCAGCAATGTATTGTAAGTTCTGCCACAAACTATGTGCTATGTGGACCGACCATTTTGTTTACCTTTGAACGGTCATAAGTTAGTAGCCGTTGACGATATTGACTTGAAACTCGCTACACATATTCACAACATACGTGTCTACCATATATATTCCGTTTTTTTCAGATCACAAACTTCGAAAATATTTTGAAAAATATTATTTTGACTTTCAGAATTTTTGCAAATTCCGGGATGCAATAAATGCAAATCTCAAGATAGCAGTTTGATAGTACTGCTACGTGATATATGTAAAGTGTAGTTATCTTTAAAATGATAGTTTCTATTATTTGTAATGTGCAGCCTAATTTGGCTCGAAATTTGACGGAAGTGACGTCACTATGATGGCATTTTCTCGTGACACATTAGAACCCCAAAATTTTCATTTTGCTGACATGTGTAAAAATGGTACCCGGAAAGGTACTGAAAGTTTAGCGTCCATAGTTGCATTTGTTCTTGAGATATTCCAAATATTACTCAGGGGTGTACCCCCCCCCCCCCCCCCAGTGACTCGCGACTCGCGGGATAATGGGGAGGTCATGAAATTTACCCGAACTTTGGTCACCGATATACAAACATCCGAGATATACGAATTGTAGGTACCTAGGACCTTATGAAATCCTGTATGTTTGAAACCGATCGGTCAAAAACTGTGGCTGTGGTACGACCGCAAACTTTTTTGGAGGTGGGGTCACGTGACCTGGCCTGGTGGCCTGACCTGAGATGACTCGAGGTCAAGAATTTCACACAATAGCCGTTGTCACGAAGGATTATTGCGCTGAAAAGTTTATAAAAAGTTTCTGAGAAGTTTTGGTGAGAAGTTTTGGTCTTAGTATATTATACATTCCAAGAAATAAATTGCTGATTTAGGCGATATTTTCACTATTAAATAGTTATGGAAACATGTATTGAGCTCATAACAAGTTTATGATACAAAATTGGCCGTGTTTAAACAACATATGCGTCTAGAGTCCATTCGTTCAGTTTAGTATATGAATAGTGCATGAGGGAGCGGGCAATAGTCGAAAATATTGACCGATGTGACGTCACTGTAGCCCGAGGGTGGAGACCGTATAAAGTGCCATTGCCCGAGGCGAAGCCGAGGGCAATGGCACTTTATACGGTCTTCACCCGAGGGCGACAGTGACGTTACAGAGGTCAATATTTTCGACTATTGCCCGCTCCCCCAGGCACTATTGATTTTATTACATGGCCACTGGCCAGCCCTGCCATTTTTTGAATAAACGTGTTCTATTTGTTTGTCACATTCCCTCACGGCCTCATATGTTTTCATATGATTTCGAGACCAAGATGTGTGCATATAAAAAAGGAAGTAGCGTCGCTTTAGTTGAATGTATTGCACAAAATAATCCAGAAAAATCCACATAGGTAAATCACAGCGTCACATTTCATATCATCTAGTGCGTCAGGTTGAAGTTGAATGTGCAGCTGTTATAAGTTTGTCGGCCGTTCTGCGTCTCCACCGATGTCGCGGTGCTTGAAGAGTTTCCCACCAGGCTGATGGTGTTGCTGATTTTCCTCAGTTGCTCGTTAGATACCATCTGCGCATAGTGTTGGAGCGACGAGATTGACTTATGCCCGCTGATCTGTTGGATGTGACGTGACTCTATACCGGCGTGGTCTAGACTCGTTATCACTGTTGCCCTGATACAGTGGTTGGTGTAGATCTTGCTTAGCCCCGTTTCCTTGATTATCCGCTGCATCATTGTGCCTACAGTGTTCTTTCCGATAGGCACTGCATCATACCAGTAGAGATTGGCAGCCATTCTTGGCCGCTGGAAGAAGCAGGGCGAAGACTTGTTCAGCTTGCTGATGTATAACTTGAGGTGCTTCACCGGACAGTCATTCATGCCGGTGGCGTACATACGCGCCTGCTGACCCGAGTTATCTTAGTCCCCTCCGGCTTTGATAGCTCGATTGGTGCTCTCTGATCTTCGCGAAAAGAGCAGTTCTTCGAGTACATGCTTATCAAGAAGCTCAAAGCGCGGTTTTTCGGACATGCTTGTAAGATTAGGATAATTATCCAGTGGCATTAACGACTCCTTACAAAATGAAAATGACTTTCTACCTGAATGTGGCAAGAATTGATTTTTTTTTGGAAAGCACAAATGCACGCGCAACTTACTATTGCCCGCTACCATGACAACCATGACGACCTCAAAACCTAATGCAACTTCCAACTTGAGGTGCTATAAGTTTTATTGTGCTGTTTGACGTCGTCATGGCACCGGGCAATAGGCAAAAATATCACATGAGCCGTTAACATACGAGCCGTGTAATAATATATGAATAGTGCATGAGGGAGCGGGCAATGGTCGAAAATATTGACCGATGTGACGTCACTGTAGCCCGAGGGTGGAGACCGTATAAAGTGCCATTGCCCGAGGCGAAGTAATAATATACCGTCATGCTAGTTACTAAATCTAGCAGCGTCATGGATCACAGGTCTGTCTGCGCATGCGCAGTGATGTGCCAGCATAGATTCGCCGCCGCTACCGACCCGCGTGCCGCACACACATGGACAAAGCCAAGCCGCACAGGCCGGATTGGGCGAGTCCATTGCGTCCAATTGCGTCACACGCCACATATTGTTCTGAATCGTTCTGAAGTTTTGACAAGTTTCAGCACGGCGCGGGATAAGTCAGTCAAAAATGAAGATCATCACAACTGACCTATCAATACTTATCTTGCTAATTACCACCAAACGGCAATTTTTTCAACATATTATATTCTTACCAACATATTACAAAATTATGAGGGACATTTCAAGCCAAAAATCGCATGTAAAAGTTGTGTAGTTAAGGAATGGATCGTCGAACTAAGACTTCTATACCAAAACTTGTTAAAACTTTTCAGAAACTTTTCAGAATCTTTCAGCGCAATATCCTTCGTGAAAACGGCTAATGTGGGTAATTGATGTCCAAACACCTGTGCCAAAAACGGCGGGGCTGCACGCCGCTGTTTTTCCGCTATCCTTGATATACCTTAGGGGGGGGGGGGGCGTCTAAACGCCCTCCCCCCCGGCACGGCGCGGGATAAGTCAGTCAAAAATGAAGATATTGCTTTGAAATCTGAATTTGATATCTTCCATATTTGTTTCTCTAATGTATATTCCGTTGTTTTAATCTCCAAACAAATGATTTTGTGGAAATTTCCCCGATTTTTTTTTTGGGGGGGGGGGGGGGAGGGGGTCAAAACCCCAAAATGTCAAACATCTGAGATAGACATTTTAACAGGAATGTAATTTCCTTTCTTTTGACGTTTTGTATTTTTAATTTTCATCAAAACTCGATTTTCTACGGTTTTTCAAACATGTATCGTTTTTCCATCAAAAATTGCATGACATGACGTCATAAAACGTCATTATCTCCCAAAGTACTACATTGATAATTAGACCTAAATCATGAACCTTAGCCATACCAAATTTAGGGGGGGCACTTCGATATGGGTGCCCCCCCCCCCTTGCAAATTCGAGAGGGGTGGGCACGGTGCCCCCCCCCCGTTCCGCCGCCCATGGTGGTTGATCCATTCAGCTAAACCATCACATTATGCTTTGTTTGGGCCTGAATTTGATTGGGCCTGAATTTCCATGATCCCTATGCATGTGTCAGCTTCAGTCGAAATAAATATCTCAGTCGAAACCCTTGACTATCCAATGTGGGTTGGATTCCGTTTGGTGTATAAGTTAAAATGTTCCTGACTTCGGCTTATATGCCACTTTTGTAAGGTTCAACTCTGATGACCATAACGTGGTGCGATCATTTTGATAGGTCCACCATGGCATCGGTCATAGTCATCCTGTACGCATAGGCGTACACAGGGGGGGGGGGGACCGGGCAATTGCCCCCTTCCCTGAGGCCCTGAAGGTCCGTACGTGCCCCTTTGGCCGTATGTGCCCCTTTAGAAATAGGGCCCGAAGGGCCTTATTTCCAGCATCATGTTATAACAGGAGTAATAAATAATCCACTGGAGGGTCGGCCGGGGATCCTGTAACAGGAGTAATACATAATCCATTGGAGGGTCGGCCGGGGATCCTGTAACAGGAGTAATAAATAATCCACTGGAGGGTCGGCCGGGGATCCTGGAACAGGAGTAATAAATAATCCACTGGAGGGTCGGCCGGGGATCCTGGAACAGGAGTAATAAATAATCCACTGGAGGGTCGGCCGGGGATCCTGTAACAGGAGTAATAAATAATCCACTGGAGGGTCGGCCGGGGATCCTGGAACAGGAGTAATAAATAATCCACTGGAGGGTCGGCCGGGGATCCTGGAACAGGAGTAATAAATAATCCACTGGAGGGTCGGCCGGGGATCCTGTAACAGGAGTAATAAATAATCCACTGGAGGGTCGGCCGGGGATCCTGTAACAGGAGTAATAAATAATCCACTGGAGGGTCGGCCGGGGATCCTGGAACAGGAGTAATAAATAATCCACTGGAGGGTCGGCCGGGGATCCTGGAACAGGAGTAATAAATAATCCACTGGAGGGTCGGCCGGGGATCCTGTAACAGGAGTAATAAATAATCCACTGGAGGGTCGGCCGGGGATCCTGTAACAGGAGTAATAAATAATCCACTGGAGGGTCGGCCGGGGATCCTGGAACAGGAGTAATAAATAATCCACTGGAGGGTCGGCCGGGGATCCTGTAACAGGAGTAATAAATAATCCATTGGAGGGTCGGCCGGGGATCCTGGAACAGGAGTAATAAATAATCCACTGGAGGGTCGGCCGGGGATCCTGGAACAGGAGTAATAAATAATCCACTGGAGGGTCGGCCGGGGATCCTGTAACAGGAGTAATAAATAATCCATTGGAGGGTCGGCCGGGGATCCTGTAACAGGAGTAATAAATAATCCATTGGAGGGTCGGCCGGGGATCCTGTAACAGGAGTAATAAATAATCCATTGGAGGGTCGGCCGGGGATCCTGTAACAGGAGTAATAAATAATCCATTGGAGGGTCGGCCGGGGATCCTGTAACAGGAGTAATAAATAATCCATTGGAGGGTCGGCCGGGGATCCTGTAACAGGAGTAATAAATAATCCATTGGAGGGTCGGCCGGGGATCCTGTAACAGGAGTAATAAATAATCCATTGGAGGGTCGGCCGGGGATCCTGTAACAGGAGTAATAAATAATCCATTGGAGGGTCGGCCGGGGATCCTGTAACAGGAGTAATAAATAATCCATTGGAGGGTCGGCCGGGGATCCTGTAACAGGAGTAATAAATAATCCATTGGAGGGTCGGCCGGGGATCCTGTAACAGGAGTAATAAATAATCCATTGGAGGGTCGGCCGGGGATCCTGTAACAGGAGTAATAAATAATCCATTGGAGGGTCGGCCGGGGATCCTGTAACAGGAGTAATAAATAATCCATTGGAGGGTCGGCCGGGGATCCTGTAACAGGAGTAATAAATAATCCATTGGAGGGTCGGCCGGGGATCCTGGAAGGTCGGCCGGGGATCCCGGAAGGTCGGCTGGGATCCTCGAGGATTGACCGGGGCACCTGGAGGATCAACTGGGGCCCTGGCAAGGCCCATCTGGGGATTCATGAATGAACGACCAGGGCCCCTGGAGCGACGACTGGACCCGTGGAAATTTGTACAGGCCCCTGAAAAGGGCCTATTACAAATCGAGGGCCCAACTTTCCTATCCCGAATTCTTAACTCACTGGATTTCGTCCAGTTTATTTTGAGGGGGTCCCATTTTCAACTTTGGTATTCTATTTGTTTTTGTCCTAAAATTATCCTCACCTGGGGGCACCCAGGGACGGATACAAGGGGCCTCTTGCGCTACGCGGGGGCCCCTGAGACAATGAGTAACCCCTCTGTCGGTCAGGGGGGCCACGGGTAGTGTTACTGAGTACAAGGGGCCCTTGGTACCAGACAGGGTGCCGGGGTCCCAGGTACAAGATAGGGAGCCCCATTAGCTGGAAACGAATAGGCACGCCCCTCCCCCCCCCCCCCATGACAGCCAGAGGTCTCATCTTGCCGGCATCTCGGGGGCCCCTGGGACTATCAGAAACCCTTTGTCGGTCAGGGGCCCCCTAGTAGTGGTACTGAACACTGGGTCCTCCGGGTAGGGGTATTGAACACAGGGGGCCCGGTCCAAGGCAAGGGCCTCGTGCCCGTCAGTTGCCCTATTAAAGGAAATAGTTCACCTTGATTTTTTTTTACCAAACACGATTTTATTATATTTTTAATACAATTTCTTGTTATATTGTCAAAAATGGCCTTATATCACGCCGATTCAGGACATAAGGTCGTAAATTTGTATTGTTTATCAAAACTATATGCATACGCTCTGAGTCAGAGTCCTGACGTCACGCGAATGTAAACAAATGGTTCAGCCAATCAGATTCGAAAGTAGTCGCGTAAGGATAGGCTCGCATTGGAGATGTGCCAACCGGCGGCCGGCGGTTCGCTTGCTAGCACCAGCTGCAAGCTGATTGGCTGATGGTATAGCCTTTGCCCGGGTTTGAACCAGTACAACATTCTTTCGCCAGCACCGCATTCCTTCGCCAAAAAATCTATATATTCGGCTGGAAAGTCTTTTCAGTCAAGAAAACTTGCAGATAGGGGTTTCCCAACACGGGCTACAAAACTGCTATCTCAGTTTAAAACCTAGTTTTCCCATAAAATTCAGTTTTATGGGATCTCAGTTATCTCAGTTCACCTATCTCAGTTGAAGGTGAACTATTTCCTTAAACTGAAAATGAATAGGTACAGTGCCCTCGAATGACAGTCGAGGGGACCCTTACTTAACCCCAAAATGTAAAAACTCCCCGGATTTGGCCCACTATATGGAGTGGGACCCCATTTTCAATTAAACTTTTACACATATTGTGTTTGCCCTCAGATTGCCCGAGGGGGCTATAACCCCGATCTCCCCCCCCCCCTGCCGGGAGGGTCGACCGGAGTATCGGGGTCGTGTCCGCTGTACAGATTGTTGTAATACATTGGTCACTAGTGGTGCCAGTTTCAGAACATATTTGTCCAATGTCCGACTGATGTCCAATACCATGGTCAGCTGTCCGTCCGAAACTGTCCGAAAATCTTTTTTCCGAAATTTGTCCGAAAGCCGAAAAAGTGTTTGATATGGAATGTTAAAAATCCAGTGTATCATTCGTTTAATAAACAAGCAGCTAAGTGTTTTTCGCGACAAGCCATCCTTGGGCATTGGATGTCCGAAAATGTCCAAAGAAATATGCTTATGTCCGTCCGAAAACCGAATCGGTGTTCGGACAAATTCGGAATTCCGAAAATGATTGCACCGATTGTCACCACTATTGGTCACAGACATTCCCTGGCGTCGCGTTTGACGAACTTGGACGCTGTCTATCCCTTGATGCATCGTGTATCGACATTCGGTCTAATACAGTTGAGTTATTTGTGCTCTTTGATTTTGTATTGGCTGGCATGTCAAGAAGATGCGAGTTGTATGGCCCTTCATTTGATTTGACATTCTGTTGGCAGCGGGGGCTCGGCAAAGGGAGGATACCGCCCCCACCCCCGCTTATCGCCGCGCTTCCCACCTTTTTAAAGGCATTATACGGGTTTCCGTCCTGAAAGTAAATGTACTCTTTTGCAGTTGCATGAGCTTTAAACACGTTTAAGACATATCACAAGGACCTCAATGCTCGTTTAGTCCATTATTTCAGAAATTATCAGCGTTAAAACTTGGGCGTTTTTCGAGACTAGTATCAGATAACGAGTACTTGATCGGCACCACTTTTCACGGCACCACGTCCACGGCACCACGTCCACCACTTTTATATTAAGATCAATTTAAGAGTTTTGAATTATCTGCAAGTCCTACACTGGATCACAAAGTTATTATGCAATTCAAAACTGACGGGACTTTGTATTACTACACACTGTTCGTTGAGGTTTTGTGTTTTTGTGGTTTTCTTTTCTCTGGCCTTTAGCGTTGAGAATTTGGTGGTGGCGTATTAATTTTTTGGCATGAAAATTCATGAAAAATATAAAAAAAATTATGGGAAAACTAGATAACTGCTGCTGTCGTTGGAACAAAACAAGTTTATGTTCTTTCAAATATTGCTTATTTTACCGGAAATATGCCATACGTGAGGTGTTTTTATTATCATAGAAGAGATGACTGGCTCTGCCTCAGCCGGTCCTGCAGAAAATACGCGGTGGCATCACCGCGCACTTTGGAATGTCCTTACGTGCAGAAGAGGTCATTTCCAGAAAAATGTGGCTACCGTGGGACTTCTACCACCTTTATAAGTACGTTTTACTATGTAACTCAATTATTCTGGGAAAAACCCGTATAATCCCTTTAACGGAGTTGTATTGCTGGTTCGGTGAAAATGACTATTGCCAGCACAAACAAACCAACAAACAAAACATCACAGTTCCTTGAATATGGTTGCAGTTTTTTTGTAGCACAATAATGCTCACGGTCACGGGCGACCTTCCAATTTGGAAGGTCGGCCGGGGATCCTGGAGGGATAGCCGAGCCCCTCGAGGATCGACCGTGGTCCTTGGAAGGCCGATCTAGGGCTTCATGGATGAGCAACCAAGGCCTTTGGAGCATCAACTGGACCTGGTCCCTTTGGCTAGTGCATCAGTACACGAAATAGGGCCTGTGCCCACGGTACTCTCACAAAACTCACCGTAAATTGGCCGGCCTGACAAAAATACGGCGAGTTTTTGTGGATGTAGGTACCTTGGGGTCCCCTCGTCGAACCAAAAATGAAATAATTTTATTTGTATTTTTGAGATAAAAAATTGTTGAAAAATGCCCCTCTAAAAATAAAGTGGCCAAATTCGGTTAGTTTTTGGTGGGGTACCTTATGCCCCCTGATAAAAAAAATGCCCACCCTGGAGTGAATCCTGGGTACGCCACTGCCTGGGTGTCCGAGGTAAATGGGTTCTACTGCATGTGCGAGGGGCCACCGATCCTGACGAAGATTCTTATTTCACGAACATGAAATATCGCTACGATATTCTCGCGCGTAGGAAGGCTACTTCACGATATACAGCTATTGACTTTACCCACCGATTGATGATGTTGATGAAGACCCATGGAACCTTCTGAGTATCCTACGATGAGCACATTGCACACAGTTTCCGTTCAGTGTAAATTAAAATGAATCTCGCCATTAACGGCAACGCATCCATCTCCGGAACTTCTCAATGATGATGGCACACCGAAGTGGTCGCATAGATTCAAATATGTGCAGCACTCTCCCGAACCTGAAATGCTTCGATTTTCTTCTCAAATTACCTCAGCCATTTGACCACTGTTGCTGATCGATAGTGTCATTTGGGCTATCATTGTCCGCACCGTCAACACAAACTAACTATACGAAACGCCGTTCCCTGGGGCTACGTCGTTCACGTAAAACCCCTCATCTGATCGCCATTCCAGCACACTGGTCAACTCCAGATCTCAAGAGCGCTCTCTCGGCTTCGAATTTCGGAGATCTGAGTGGCTCGCTGGGACGTTTTTCGCCGTCCATTTCCGGTTCGGGATAGCTGGCGACGGCGGGCGGCGGCCTCTGCCGGTGGAGACCCTCCGGCGGCTCGGCTCCGATCAAATCACCGTGCTGAATCTGGGTCACCTGGGTCACTGGCAGACAGCTGCGTGTGACGGTTTCACGCATTCACGCGCTGGCCGAGCCCGGGCTGACGTCACCACTGGCAGCGGCTCAAAGGCGCGGGCAGGCGGAGACGGAGTGAGGTGACAGAGCAGACACACTGGTTTGACACGGTCGCTGCCGGCCGGGTCAGGTGAGATGATGGCAGGCGGAGACGGAGTGAGGTGACAGAGCAGACACACTGGTTTGACACGGTCGCTGCCGGCCGGTCAGGTGAGATGATGGGAGAAACGAGCCGACGCCGAGTGCTTTCGACAGAATCCCCCCCCCCCCCCACCCCCTCCCCCCTCCTCTCCAGAGTCCAGAGTACCAGTCGGCAACAGTTCGCCACTTTTCACCTTATTGAAGGCTTCTCATCTGAGCCAAAGCATGTGTTTTCCACTGAGTGCCAGAAAGTAGGTCGCGCTCTCACGGTTTGCCGTGCTGATGGGAATCCCGGTGCTGATTGCTGGCTGGCGAGCTCGATTCTGGCGTCGTTCTCTGTTGGCGCTTCACTGGATTGCGTGACATGAGTCATGACGTGACATGTCACTAAAGAACGGGTAAGAAATATGGCAGCCGCGGTCCCGGATGCGTCGCAGCCTGGCGTAGTAGGGCGGGGGACGACAGGGGTGACGGATGTATCTGTGGGGGGGTATGAAAAGGCAGAGTATCACCAGAGGCCTACCCTCGCGCGCCATTGCGTCGTTGCTTATTCTGATGAGCTGTCCAGAGATGAGTTATGGAGTGGGCAGCTCATACCGAGCTGCTCTCATTGTTAAAACAGCTCAGCACTGCTCAAGAGTTATGGTTTTCTACACAGAGCTGTAGGATTTCTGTTCATGGGAACTTGCTACTGCTCTAGCAACAGTGGGTGTTCTGAATTCCATACACATCCAATGACTTTTGTATAATTAGTTTCGGTCTGTATTCAAACTGCAATAAAGCGAGAACACTTGGAGCACTTCCATCGCATGCAGACAGGGGCGTCGCCGCTGACGGGGGGGGGGTCGCGACACCCCCACTTTTGAAAACCGGGGGGGTTCAACCCCCCCCCCACACACACACACACACACTTTGAGCTGGGAAAAATCGCTAAAGTACCATCAAAATCCACCAAAATACAGATTTATCCCCGAATTTGACCCCACTTTCTCGTCCAAGTTGGGGTGGCTGAAGCCAAGTATGTGTGTGTGTTGGGGGGGGGGGGGGCTGCAGCCCCCTCAACTCAGTAGCGTACTCAGGATTCACTCCAGGGGGTGCAATTTTTGATCAGGGGGCCACAAGGTACCCTCACCCAAAAAACAATAATCTGAGTTGGCCCACTATCTTTTTAGAGGGACATATTTTCAACATTTTTTCCTTTAATAAAAAAAAAATCATTCTTTTTGTCTTCGGGCCCTATTTCCAAAGGGGCACATACGGCCAAAGGGGCACGTACAGACCTTCAGGAGGGGGAAATTTCCCCGTTTACCCCCCCCCCCCTTGGGTACGCCTATGCCTCAACTGAATAGGATCCTACACCCCTGCGACGTGGAAATGGGCTCAGTCAGTTACGGATGAAATTTCCTTCGTTTTCCCTTCGACACACCGCTGGTCCGAAAGAAAACGAAGGGAATTTCATCCGTAACATGCAGGGGCGTTGCCGACGGGAGGGTGGGGGACGGTCCCCCGATCTCCCACTCTCAGAAGGAGGGGTGGTTGACCCCCCCCCCACACACACAACCACTTTTTGCGGGAGAAGTTAACAATGTATCGTAAAAATTGCATTTGCAGCAGTCAAAGTTCAGGCTATCCACAGTCAAAAAGTGAAATTTCGCGCCCTCACATTAACTTTCAAGCGGGCTACATGTTTAGCTAGTCTGCCGAGTTCCGAAAAAGGCGACGCGAACGCAAAGACGCGACATCGGCACCCGGAAGCTGCTCTAGCGGTGCCCAGCTTGCCGGACCGAAGAGCTAATAGTGGGAACCAGGCTAGGACCATCTCCCCCAAGCCATCTCCCCCCAGGCTCCTCCAGATCCACAGGGACCATTTATGCGCGGAAAAATCGTTCTGCCCCTTGCTGCTTTCAAACCATTTGCACCGTTACTAGTTGTTTGTTACAGTTTGGTTCATATGTATACAGTTATTATTATCATATGTACTATTGAGCGCTGACTGCCACCAGTCATCGTGATTTATTATCCGAGGCTAATTAATGTATACGAAAAACTACCTTCATTTCAATATTTTTCATCATATATACCGAGATGTGTAACCAAGAAAAGGGTTACTTTAGTCTTAGGCTCCACTCACGGTCTGGTTCCAATATTAAAATTTCGTTTTCCACGATCTAAAATAAAATTTTCACGCAGCTTCGCGGCGTCACATCGGTGGCCATTATCATAACGAAGCCATCGTCATCGTATTCGGTTTCTCGAACGCTGAATTTAATTTATAGCATTTTTAGCTTCTTATCCTATACATGGCCCACCGCCTATATTTCTGGATTTTTTCTTCTTCAGAAAAACACGTTTAAAAAATGCGCCGTTAGACGACGGTAAATAACAAGTACCTACTATAACATGAAAATCCACATAAAAAATGCTGCGAAGGTTTAAAATACACGCACAAAATGGGGGGTACATTTTTCCGTAATTTCAGCCGACCCCCCCCCCCCCCCCCACACACACACACTCAAAAATTGCTCGGCGACGCCACTGCATGCAGATTAAGCGGCATTAAAGTAATGTCTTAAGTTAAATAATATCCTTTGTTAAATGAAGTTTGGGATTAATGGAGATATAGGTACGGCATAAATATTTTGTAAACAGGGTATCAAAACATTTACAATCGTCATTATACCTGAATGAAGTGATATGAAAGCGTTTGGGATAAAAGGTCCTTATACATTCAAAAGTACAGCGATATTCGCGTACAGTTGATGTTGGAAGCTGAAAACTGTCATTCTGATTTTTCTATTTTCTTATCGCAGCTATTGCTATTTGCTTAATTAAGCACCTCGTAAATGCTGTCTGCTATCTAACACAAGTTATAATCTAATAAGGGCAAAATTAATGTTTTCCCAATCTCCTCGGACATTTTCCCAGCGCCCGCAGGCCTTGCTATATCCGATCTCCCAAGCTGAAATGGGTCACATGCATCTAATCCCGCACTAAAGCGAACCCCGTGAACTAATTTGGCGCGTCATTCTGCTCAGTGACTTGGCAGCGCTGATACATTGTCCCGGCACCCGTCTCAACAAACGACCTGCTCTTGGCTTCGGTCGCCGACCACCACAACGTCGTTACCGAGTTCGCTTTAATCCGCCGCTAAACCGTAGTAATCATCGACGGCGCCCGCAGGCCCCTTCCGGACGGGACTTCCGGTTCCGCCGGCGGCTTCCGGTCAGCGACGCGCAGCGGCTGTGCGGCTGTGGTTGGTTGGAGAGCCGACGGCGCGGCCTCACGGCTCCATCCGATATGGCCGGGGGTCGGAGGTCGTCTGCCCCGGCTCTAATGACATCGCTGTCTGGTGCGTGCGCCCTCCCCCGTCGACGCGACACTGCAATCTGCGACCCCCCCCCCCCCCCGCGTGGGAGAGCGGCGATGCGGGTTGAAGCGACGCTGCGTTGGCACTGCGTGGATTGGCCGTGCGTGCCAGAGCTAAGTGTGAGAGGGTGCCAAGCGTTGGGAAGGATGAGAGAAATCGTGACACGGTAGACACCAGTGAGAGACTTGATACTACGGAGGTCGGGTCACGGAAGAGGTGCGAAGAGATGGACAAATAGCACTATCCTGTAATTGTTGAGAACTGTGTAGGATTGCGGTATCCACGGTCAAACGGCGCTGATTGTGTGTCAGAACTGTGGGGCGGCATGACCTAGACTTTGGTAATCCATGACTGCAATAACATACACCGACCACGAGCCAGGAAACTGGACCACAATGCTGATCCGACGATATAGTACTGCAATACGGCACTCACGGGACGAATAAACCTGGAACAAGACTTCACGCTGTACTGAAGGTCAAACAGTTCTGCTGAGAGGGGCTCATGCAACCTAGGTCACCTCAAAATCATGCAAACGGCAGCCGAGGTCATGGTTCGCTCAGAGTGCAAAGAATGCTGCATGCTGAGATGTTATCTGGCCTTCCAGCCACGAAACATCTACATAAATTGCATTATGATTGACAACAGTTTGTCAGTTTGTTATAAAGATAACGCTTCTCGGATTTACAAACGGTACTTTTTAACAGGGGTGATCAAATACCATCACCGTGACCTTACCGTGACCCAAACGTAACCTCACATTAACCCTACCGTGATCTGACTGTAACCCCACTGTGGACTCCGTCCTGACCTCGCCCTGACCCCACAGTGACCCCACCGTTAAACCACCATGACCCCGCCCTGACCCCACCGTGACCCCACCCTGATCCCACCCTGACCCCACCGTGACCCCACCGTGACCCCACCGTGACCCACCGTGCCCCCAACGTGACCCCACCCTGATCCCACCCTGACCCCACCGTGACCCTACCGTGACCCCACCGTGACCCCACCGTGCCCCCAACGTGACCCTACCCTGACCCCACTGTGACCCCACCCTGACCCCGTGACCCCACCGTGACCTCACCATGACCTCACCGTGACCTCACCGTGACCTTACCATGACCTCATCATGACCCCACTCCGTAAGAGCTACAGACTGTCAGTGCTGACGCTCACCAATAAAGCCGTTGCCGAGATAGAGCTCGAGCCGCGCGAAGTACAGCGCCACGCTGTACTGCGTCCAGGACCGCGTCTCTCCTGTGAAGCAGTATCCTCAGGCAGAACGGCACTGCCAGCAGCAGGGCCACCAGGGACGACGCAGCGTAACCTGCCGGTACACAGAGAGAGAGAGGACGGGTCAGGATCCGCTCCTCTCCGTGAAGCAGTATCCTCAGGCAGAACGGCACTGCCAGCAGCAGGGCCACCAG
Organism: Chirona hameri; assembly: GCA_036785665.1. NCBI lineage: Eukaryota > Metazoa > Arthropoda > Thecostraca > Balanomorpha > Balanidae > Chirona > Chirona hameri. The sequence continues at coordinate 46,377 of JAXIVJ010010264.1, forward strand.
GGACGACGCAGCGTAACCTGCCGGTAACAGAGAGAGGACGGGTCAGGACCGCGTCTCTCCGTGAAGCAGTATCCTCAGGCAGAACGGCACTGCCAGCAGCAGGGCCACCAGGGACGACGCAGCGTAACCTGCCGGTACAGAGAGAGGACGGGTCAGGATCGCTCCTCTCCGTGAAGCAGTATCCTCAGGCAGAACGGCACTGCCAGCAGCAGGGCCACCAGGGACGACGCAGCGTAACCTGCCGGTACAGAGAGAGAGAGAGAGAGGACGGGTCAGGACCGCGTCTCTCCGTGAAGCAGTATCCTCAGGCAGAACGGCACTGCCAGCAGCAGGGCCACCAGGGACGACGCAGCGTAACCTGCCGTACAGAGAGAGAGAGGACGGGTCAGGATCGCTCCTCTCCGTGAAGCAGTATCCTCAGGCAGAACGGCACTGCCAGCAGCAGGGCCACCAGGGACGACGCAGCGTAACCTGCCGGTACAGAGAGAGGACGGGTCAGGACCGCTTCCTCTCCGTGAAGCAGTATCCTCAGGCAGAACGGCACTGCCAGCAGCAGGGCCACCAGGGACGACACAGCGTAACCTGCCGGTACAGAGAGAGGACGGGTCAGGACCACTCCTCTCCGTGAAGCAGTATCCTCAGGCAGAACGGCACTGCCAGCAGCAGGGGCCACCAGGGACGACGCAGCGTAACCTGCCGGTACAGAGAGAGGACGGGTCAGGACCGCGTCTCTCCGTGAAGCAGTATCTTCAGGCAGAACGGCACTGCCAGCAGCAGGGCCACCAGGGACGACGCAGCGTAACCTGCCGGTACAGAGAGAGAGAGAGGACGGGTCAGGATCGCGTCCTCTCCGTGGAGCAGTATCCTCAGGCAGAACGGCACTGCCAGCAGCAGGGCCACCAGGGACGACGCAGCGTAACCTGCCGGTACAGAAGAGGGACGGGTCAGGATCGCTCCTCTCCGTGGAGCAGTATCCTCAGGCAGAACGGCAACTGCCAGCAGCAGGGCCACCAGGGACGACGCAGCGTAACCTGCCGGTACAGAGAAGGAGAGGGACGGGTCAGGATCGCGTCTCTCCGTGGAGCAGTATCCTCAGGCAGAACGGCCACTGCCAGCAGCAGGGCCACCAGGGACGACGCAGCGTAACCTGCCGGTACAGAGAGAGGACGGGTCAGGATCGCTCCTCTCCGTGGAGCAGTATCCTCAGGCAGAACGGCACTGCCAGCAGCAGGGCCACCAGGGACGACGCAGCGTAACCTGCGGTACAGAGAGAGAGAGAGGACGGGTCAGGAACCGCGTCCTCTCCGTGGAGCAGTATCCTCAGGCAGAACGGCACTGCCAGCAGCAGGGCACCAGGGACGACGCAGCGTAACCTGCCGGTACGAGAGAGAGAGAGGACGGGTCAGGACTCAGCGTGCTCGTCCGTGGAGCAGTATCCTCAGGCAGAACGCACTGCCAGCAAGCAGGTCACCAGGGACGACGCAGCGTACCTTCCGGTACAGAGAGAGGACGGGTCA